>JAWQUT010000044.1:2891571-2905032 GCA_033807755.1 Ellobium chinense | reverse complement strand
TGGCAAAACTAATAGGTCTTTACAACTCACAAGCATACCATTTTTGGTACAATCACGGAATAGGACCGATCTTGTAGCTAAACCAATGACTAAATGAACTGTATTAACAAGAGCGGTCCTGTCCCAGGAGATAGCCCCATTTTTTACCATGGTTCCACACCCCCTCAACATTCCTTTCTTCCAATTTACAGCTGTTACATCCAACTCCAAGATGCAAGAACAGGAAAATTTTATTTCTTTATGACCTCTAAGTAGACTAAGTCTAGACCTTTCTAATCTAAGACTAGGTCTAGGTATTTGTCTAGATCATTCCTCACGGTGTCACTTACGCTACTTGACTAGAGACACTAGTACAGTAAGTAATGTTACTGTTATTATTTGACTGCCTTCCAGAAAGGAAAAACTGTAATTAGTCACTGGTAAATTCTAGACTCTAGGACTTGTCTAGATCTAGCCTCGTCTTTATACTCACCAAAATGGCAACAAAAACGAAGGCTACTTCTCTCGCTGGAAATGCAAACAGATGCACTCACTTCACTCACAGTTTTTTGTTTTTTGCTCGAGCACTCCTCCGAAAATGAATTTATCTTACTTAGCAAACTGTAGCATCCGCGTCCCCTTTCGATCAAAGAGGGCGTAGTCGATTACTATTTAATTATATGAAGAAATATTGGTGACAATCGCCTCACAGTAATACACCATGTCTTAGGCTACGGTATTTTGCCGAAGCCAGGGTCTAATATTTATCTTATGTCACGAACCATTGCCACTTTCCAGTAATATTATTATTTACTCTTCCTTTTCAGTATCAACAAACATAAGTAATAATGCGTACTTGGATACTGATGGGCTAGAAATACATCAAGTGCCTTCGTCCATCACCGAGTTTATGGTCCAGATTTGCCGCCGTAAGTGATTAAAAAACTAGGTCCCGAGTCCCGCTGCTTCCGCGAAGCATAACACTACAGAGGGGCGGCCACGCGTTCCTTGGACTCTTCGAGGACTTCAATCGTGCCCGTTTCAACCGGCTATCTGTTTGAAACGTTCTGCTAGCGTGTTTGGAATGGGAAAAGGAGAATGGGGGGGGGGGNGGGGGGGGGGGGGGGGTGCCATGAGATCGACGAATTCAGGTTTTAAAAAAAAAAGTCAGCCAACTTTCTTTCCTGAGGCCAATCAGTGGTGGATCAAAGGACACACGTTCCTTTGTATTGCTAAATCTTCGTCCTTTCTGGTCGCGGAGAAAGAAAGAAAATGCTTTCAGTCTTCCGCACCAGTGCAAAAGGCAGAGGTAGGCACAATACCGCAAGAAAACATGCTATAACTGATGATAAGGCTCTTGAGGGTCATTTGCAGGAGCTAATTTTATGCAATTACAGTATTTTTCTTTGTCGTCTGAGGTGATAGTACCCTAATCCATCTTGATCCGACGGGTTCTTCTTTGAATACGCAGGAGGCTTGTCTGTCTGTAGCGCTGTTGTTCCTCTCTCTCTCTCTCTCTCTCTCTCTCTCTCTCTCTCTCTCTCTCTCTTTATCTCTTTATCTCTTTCCCCTCGCTCTCTCTCAGTTCCGCTCTCTTTTCGCTCTTTCATTCCGCCCGGTTGGAAGTAGCAATTCGTTCCCGGGAGGAGGAGGGCAGGTACCGGTACATGGTTTCTCCCCCCCCCCCCCCCCCCCCCNCCCCCCCCACCTCCCCAACAAGCACATACACATACAAAAAGAAGTAATCCTAGATCCGCTGCTAAGGTCTCAAATACCTTTTCCCCGACCCCACCTCTCCCCACACTAGGTATACTCCGCGAAGCTACCGTTGCGACGTGCATTGCCCTGGTTTTTTTTTGTTGTTGTTTTTCATGAAGTAATTTACCCTAGACTAGCGTCTAGCTGTGCCCATTTATAATACCGTTGTAACGGGATAGGTTATAAAGCGACGCTAATAGTGACACGATGGAGCTCTTTATACTTTAAAATTTCTTGATATTAATTATTCTTGATTCAGGTAACACACATGATACAGTAATTTGACGATTTTTGGGTTGATTAAAAGTCTCTGCCGAAAAACCATCAAAGAAAAGGCTAGGTTCATGTACAGTACAGTCAAGTGGACTTCGAGTGATTCTTCAGACCAAGCTTTCGAGGGCGCGTTATCAACAGGATACGTCTTTACCACAGCGGTTTGGTTTTTTTTTTTTTTGGTAAAAATTTAAAGGGACAGGGGAAGCTATTTGCTTCACAGCCTAAAAACTCCACAGTATGTTTTCATAAATTTTCAACCCCTTACACGTTTCCTTCGCCCAAGCGCTTCCGAGAAAATGCAGCTTGAAAGTCGGGATTTTCGCACCCTGCGGGCCGCCATGACTGATCGTCCGGTCAGCGCGGGAATAAGGCTTGACGTCAGAAAGAGAGAGGCAAGCTAGTAATTATTATGCAAAGAGAATTATCCACATGCAATAATTTGCCTTTTTTTCATTTATCGTTGAGAAAAGTGTTTTGTTAAACTGTGTGAACAACTGCCCGACTTTGATCGCAGTGTTGTAACCTTAGAAAAGAGAGGATAAAATAATATTTGAGAAAAAGGAACATCTGTCTGACCACTATTTGAGTCTATTTATTACTGTTTGCACTGCCTTTGTATTGTTGTCTGCTGTGTGGTTTAGTGAGCTCTCACTGGCCTAAGATTCTGACAATATAAAATTATTATGTTTCAGGAGCAACTTCAGATAATTAGATAATAGTTGTGTCCCTAGTCATAAATCAAAAGGCTTACAAGAGTAGATAAAAAAAAGGGGCACATCGACGTGAAATTTATTTTGACCTTCTTATTTTTGTCAGAGATGACCACGGGAGCATTTTTATAGAATACCCGTGAAAACTTTTGTAGTTCTGTAAAATTGAATCGGTCAATTGGTCTTCACTATCAGTGAGAGAAATGAGATAGATCCTAGTATGGGTTATGAGGGCACAATTNGGGAAGGGGGGGGGGGGGGATAAGGCAAGGAGCAGTAGGCTGGTGGAATAAGATTCTAGGAAAAAACAAGGGGTAAGAACTAAAAAAACTAGACGCTAATAGACAGAGAGAAACAGAGAGAGAGAGAGAGAGAGACAGAGAGAGAGAAGCCAAGATGCTTTTGTCCCCTGAGTCGCTGTTCACAACCTGCCTTCTCGTTTTTTTTTTCTTTTTTTTTCCATAGCAACTCAGGCTCTCACTTTCTCTTATTGCTTCTATTTATTCTCTCTCTCTCTCTCTCAACCCCAAAGACATTGTAAATGTAACGTCTTTGCTTCACCCCTGTAATTGTGCCTACCCATCTATCCCCTCTCTACCCGTCCCCCTCCCCATCTCGTAGCTATGCTCGACATGGCATATCCATGCTAACTGCTATGGCCCTTTTCATTTTTCTCTTTGATCGCGGAGGCCGTTTTTTTCTTTCCAAAGATTTCACAAGTATTCTCTGAATTATTCCCGTGGTCATCTCTAGCCAACATAAGAGTGTCAAACTATTTTCACGTCGATATGCCAGCTGTTTGACCGGCTCTTTGACGCATGCTGACTGATTTATGATTAGTGATGCAACTAACACCGCCCCTAAACGCAGAAAACACTGCCTGAGACAATAGTTAGCTGTCAATCAAATCCTATCCTGTTATGCAACATCTTAACAGCCTGTATGCCCCTCAGGCAAAAGATAGAGAATGTCAGAACCGTGTAGACCCATGCGAGCTTATTAAACAATACAAGGGAAAAAACGGCACAAACAACCATACATAGGCTACGCATACATTAATGAAGCGACTCACTCAGTGCTCAGACAGATGCTTCTTTTATCCAAAATTCATCCTGCCTTTTCTAAGATTACAGCATTGCGATCAAAGTCGGGCATTTGTTCACAGTCTTCAACAAAAGGCTTAATGATCATATGTGAAAAAAGGGCATAAAATTTAGCACCAAGGAAAGTTATTGCATGTGGATAATTCTCTTCGCACAATGACTACGAGTACTAGCTTGCCTCTCGCTTTATGACGTCACGCCTTATTCCCGCGCTGACCGGACGACCAGTTATGGCGGCCCGCGCGATGTGAAAATCCCGACTTTCAAGCTGCATTTTCTCGGAAGCGCTTGGGCGAAAGAAACGTGTAAGGGGTTGAAAATTTATGAAAAAATTTTGTGGATTTTTAAGGCTGTGAAGCCGATAGCTACCCCTGTTCCTTTAAAAGCAAACCAGTCAGTTGGAACTTTTCAAGCTAGTATGTTAAGCCATGACTGTGTTTATAGTCGATTTTGTAATTGGTGAAAGGAGACGAACTAAAAAAAGTTGGTATTTTTCGTTACAAAATTTTGAAACAGTATAACGATTTAGTTTTGTGACATCTCTATCATAATGTGGGACGGTGAGAAATGACTGAGTTGAACCAGTGTCGGGGAATTTCTGGGGTAGTGTCCCTTACTATCCCGAACAACGGGACGAAGAGGAGAGTAGTATTAAGTAGTAAGCATATAAACTTCAAAATCGATGGCCCCAAAGAGGGCGACGTCCTTTTCTAGTGACTATCGTTTGAGGATTCAGCGAACTGTTGTCAAGAGAACCAACTCCTTTCTTCGCCTCATCAAGAACTGCACTTTGTTCAGCCTGTGTGGGATCACCTACTGCTACCGGGGTTCACTAGCACGTGGAGGGAGTCATCCCGCCTCGTCTGCACCCTCCCTACCTTTCCACCGGTCTACAATATAAACCCAATTGTGAGTGGTCTGTATAAGTGTGTGCGTGTGTTTGTGTGTGCGTATGTGTGTGGGTGAACGTGCTTGTGTCAATGTGTCTGGCGGCTCGTGACTCCCAAAACTCTCTGCACAAAGCCCACCTGGACAACGAAGGCGCATCTTATGACAGTATTATGAGCACAGTGCAAAAGTTAAATGACACTTTGGCTGCTGTCTTTGTCTTTTATTTGTGGAGCGCTCAATGTGGCCAAAGGTTTGCGGCGGTGGATTCAAGATCTAAAGGTCCTGGGTTCGATTCCCAACTACGATCGCAATATAGGTGTCTTGAGAAAGCATTTCGTTCACAATTTCCCCAATCCACCTGTCTATAAAATGGATACTTGGCTCTAAGCAGCACATGTCTATAAAATGGGTACCTGGCTCTAAGCATGAACGATATTGTCAGAATGCTAGTGATTACTAGATTAGCGCCTGCAAATGGCAGCGGCGCACATAATTATACTCCCCAGGAAGTTGAGAAAGTCTTAAGTGATCTGGCCTGCTGGGAAAATAAAAGTATGAAGTCGCACGAGCAAGTATCATTCTGGATACATGACTTATAAACCGCATTATTATTATACTGTATTTATTATTATTATTATTATTTTGGCTGAGGTAGTTTACTAGGACTGTGATGATGATACAGTAATCGAATAATAAAATAATTCCCAAGAATACCATTCAGTTTTCCATACAGATTGGGGCGTACGAAATAATACAACCTAGACCCTACTGTAAAAAACTGAAAACATGAGTATGTTACCACTGTTATCGTGGGGAACAATACAATATTGATATTTCTCATATGGACGGCACAACTGCTGCCCTCCCTCATTCATTCATTCATTCATTCATTCATTAGTCTAGCCAAATTTATTTTTGGAGCGCCCCTCGGCGACTTTCTTCTCTCTTTTCACTGCAAAGATCACATTTATGTTATCTGAGGAGTTGTTTCACTTTGTTGCTGATGGTCATGTGTATGAAGTAATCTCATACATCCAATATTTTTTCCAGTCTTTATCCTCCTGTAGACAAAATAAGTTTCAATGTTGTTTAGACTTACACTTTACAGTACTTTAACTTTTTAGACTAACCTCAGACAGAAAATGTGGTTTCCGCACGAAGGAGAGTTCGGTGATGAGAGCAAAGGAAATTTGAAGTATTGGGGAATCGAGGATTTAGTGACTTTCGACAGCTTCACGCCGCTAGAACTGTCAACATAATAACTTAAGGATCACTTACATGGTAGGTAATAAAAATGTGTTTTCAGGACGAATATCCAGGGTTTCCACACCGATGCTGAAGCATAAAAATCCAATTTCATTCGTCTGCTTCTGACCTTCCATATCCGTCTCAGCGCCAGATGTCCAGACAATAAATGAATAAGAAGACACTCTTCATCTGGACTAGGTCTAGATCTAGATCTAGAGCTAGGTCTAGTAGGGGTTCCTCCTTTATTACTTACAAACTAAGGAAACATCCTAAATGTGTAGCCTGACTTGGATTTAGTTAAAGGACGCCGTTATTCGTACAGTTATTTGAATAACTATAACTGGACAGTTATTCGTACAATTAACTACCTCACCTATTCTGAGGCTACATATATTTGCACCTATCTAAGCATTTGAAATTAAAATCCAACCCCTTCCCCCCCTCCCCATGGCCAATTTTCTGATTTTATAGGGACTATTTAAAATTGCATATTTTTAGTTTTAGGCCAGGTGCTATTGGCATCTTCATACCTGAATCACCCCTAGGAAACGAGGCAATTAAGCGGAAAAGGCGATTAAGCGGAGTCGACCGTACTACATAACAATAAAAAGTCTATAGACATTATAAAAAAGTGAAGCTGAAAAGATGTAAACTAGTCTACTTTAACTAAAACACAAAAGGAACCAGCTTCGTCACTATAATAATATTAACTTTTCGACTCTTGGGACTTAAAGGGTTAAGTTTGAGTAAATAGACTAGACTTTGTTTTACAGAGTAATGCTATTGTTGCTTACTACAGATATTGGGAGGACGTCTAAACTACAAAAATCAGGATGACTTCTGCACACACATTATCATATTAAAAACATCAACCAGCAACAGTATTTTTTATTAAAACAGTTAAAGTTAATTTTGACCATGATAACTTAACAAAATAAAAACATCCTTTTCTAAGTCAAATAAGTCTGGTTACGACAATACAGTGTTAGTTTTTAAAGGTTTGATTTCATTTCTACTCTTTCATCCAGTTTTATTCTAAGACATGCTATAATATAGCAGTATTTGTAGTTTTTGTTAGTTCCAACTACTTACGTCATGTACGAGTCATTTTCAGTAAGCAGAAGTTTTTATCTGTAGATAATTTTCATAAATTCATGTGCCTTTTGGCTAAAAGTGATATGCCCGATGAGGGTATGTCTGTCCCCATTTATATATTTTCCATCATAAAACTTCATCTGCTTTGTTTCACAAAGGTAATAGAAGATAAGATAGAAAAAAAAATAAAATACAAGTTATGGAGCTTTCACAGAAAATTTAGGTCAGACAAGTAAACTAAATGCTGATAACAGATATGCATAACATATATAATATACACACACACACACACACACACACACACACACACACACACACACACACACACACACACACACACCACACACACACACACACACACACACACACACACACACACACACACACACAGAGTAAAACTATACACACACACAATTATGCGTGTTCTAAAGAAAATGAACAGGTGTTTCAGATCAGGAGAGAGCATGGATTCCAACTTCTTATATTAGATTGTAAACAGAAACTGTGTTCCCAAGCCCTGAGCAGAAATGCCACACTTGCTCATGCTCACACACCCACACCCATATGCATTCGCAACATCTGCTAAGTACTGATCCAGAGATTCTTCTTCATGCTGAAGAGATAAAAGTTGTATGGAAATTGGAATCTGTCCATATAATTCATTACTGCAGTGTTCTGACATTTCTTTCAAATATTTCATGTCCTCAATCAATTGCAAATGATCTTAAAAGTGCTGGCACAGGGTTAAATTAACCCATTGAAAAGCATGTTTTTTAACAGTACACTTACAGTATTGGTTAGGATGACATAAACAAAGCACAATAGCATCTGCTACACAAAATAGTTAGTTTCATTTTGAAGATCAACAATTCGTAATGCCACAGTTACAAAAGAAACAGTGTCAGAACACAATAAATTGTCAATAAGAAGATAATTGATGTAGGCTAGAAACACATTTTGTGCTGATAAAATTCAACTTTTGGGCCTCCTCAAGTGACACGTCTCTACATTCCAAGCAGCACCACATGTTGCAGATATCTTAAACATTCTCACTCACAAAAACAACACAGAGATGACTGACTCACTTTCCTCTAACTCAGAATCC
The DNA here is from genome assembly GCA_033807755.1 of Ellobium chinense. Lineage (NCBI taxonomy): Eukaryota > Metazoa > Mollusca > Gastropoda > Ellobiida > Ellobiidae > Ellobium > Ellobium chinense. Next base: position 2,896,867 of record JAWQUT010000044.1, on the reverse strand, counting down.
ATATCCAAGTTCTCAGAAGTCATGACTGCTTTCTTCTTTCCCTTACAAACTTTCACGTTTTCCTTGTCAAGTTTCACAACAATGAATGGCAGTTTTTCCCTGACAGAACATTTTTAAAGTATGCGTTAATGATGGCGTATTAATCAAATTAAAAGTCTTTCGATTTGGAATCCAGGCATTTCGTTTACTAGAATAGCAAGTGATTTTTTCAAAAGATATTGCTGAACAAAAAAATACAATGTTAATGACCAGTCTGAGGAGAAAAGTTGGCCAGTTATTTCTGTGTTGTAAGTTAAATGCATCTAATGATCTAGAAGTGACTGTGATTTTAATGACTTCAATATAAATTTTAGTAAGTTACCTGGAAAATAATATAGAAAATACAAAATTGAATACATGTTACAGTCTATTTTCACAGTATTTTTCAAATTTAAGCTATAAGAAAGATTGAAAAAAATCAAGATTCTCATTGTTGAGATGATCTCCTTTGCAACAATTATTTCCCTTTACTAAGCGAATCTCAGAAAAGAGTAGACAGATTCTGAGAAATGTGCTTCATTTAGCACAACTATAATTAAACAATGATGAATTTACTGCTCATTTTTAGCCTGTCTTTTGTCTCTGCACAGATGAGCAGTGTTAACTTTGGACTGTTAACAAATGTAACCAAATGAGAACAGAAAATTACCTCAGTGCTAAGCTCATAAACTGTAAACAGACCTCTCAGCAACTCATAGTAATTTAGATTTTAAATTATGATGAGGGAGTCAGCATTAATTTATTGTATGTTTATTAATCTTCATCTATTTCTCAACATTTTGCCACTAAAAGAGGCATCATACAGGACAAAATAAGAAAAGCACAATTATTTTGTGAAGCTAAAATTTGGAGACAGACAACAGTAGTTCGTAAAACTGTGTTTTTCAAACATATGAAGAGAGCTGTTCCACTTGATAATATTAACTAAATTTGGTATCATTTGAAAAGACATCCACTGAACTACCCGAGAAAAATGCAAACAGGTTTAATTCTGCAACTGTAGCGTACACAAAGGAAAGTTTTGTCTGTCTGAAAATATGAGCTTCACAACATTAAAATTCTCATATTAAAAATCAAAATCTTCGCCGGAACCTAACAGATTTATGTATTCTATATCCTTGCTATCCCCAAAGTCAAAGGCAGGTAGTGTAGTCACCAGAATTTGTAAAACAGGATCATGCAAGCACGGACATTTCTGAGTTATCTTCTGCTGCTCATTCTGTGAAACCTGCCTTATTATTCTTTCTTCATAGGTTGTTCATTATTCATAGGGGCAAGGCATTCATTTGATGTCAGGCTTTTAGCAGTGTCACTTTCACTGCCTTTCCTTTACTGGCTTCATTTTTACTCCTAACTTTCCACATGGCTCTGATCTAAGGTCAGAGACAAACAAAATGCTTTTAAAGTCACTCATGATCCCATTGGCTAAATGTAAATGTCTAGACAAAACATGGCAAACGTATAAAACCTTCAAGTAAATGCTAAATTCTCAAAAAACAAAAACCTTATTCAATTCAAAGCACAAAGTTTGGTCTCTTTATCTAGACCATCTTATCTGCTATATTGTCAATAGTGTTTACACATTTTCCTGTCCTTGTGTTGAGCCATTCATCTTCCTTTCCTCTTTAATCCAGGCCTCACGCCGAGAACGCATTCGAAGACGTCAGAGACGTAACAGACACAGCAGGACTGTTGACTCTGTCCTTGAAGTGGATGATGATGTCATTGAAACACCTAACAGTAAGTCAGCCAGAAGAGTGGTCTAGCATTGGTATTTAGTATGTGAAGTGAAATTAAGTTTGCAGCAGAAGTAGAACAAAGCATGTAGGAATTTTTTTTTGTTTCGTTTCGTTTTATCTGTGCTCAAAGTCAACATTATTAAGTTACTGCGTGGGAATACCAAAGTTTATTTCAAACTAGACAGTGTATAATACATGTGTTGTAAATTATTTACAGTTCCCATTAGCAGTTTTTCTTTCCAGCATATTTAATTGCAGAAGTACTGTTATTTATCTCCTTGCAGCAACTTGCATTGATTTGACAGTAGATGTCTCAGGAGATGATATTATAGATCTAACACGTGGTCAGAACCTAAGTATCATGGACTCACCCGTTGTGGTAAGGTTTTAAAATTTAAGTAAAGCATTCTCATATATAAATATGATAGATTATTTTTTGTAACTATGTCTTTGTATTCCTTCTTTGCTCCCAAGAAAGGATGGATTGACACAGTGCTTATTGTTTATAAGTTGTTTTATGATGTTAATACTCCAGGAAACTGAATAAAACACACTTTTAGCAATAATTCTGATCTTCCATCTGAACCTGGTAATTGCCCAACTGGACCTTAAAAGACAAGAATTTTGTTCAAGATACTGTGAGTCAGTAGAAATAACAATTATGATGAGGAAATAACTCAAATCTGATTTAAAATTTATTATATGGTGTGTTTTTCATGTAGAAAAATGGCTCATCTTCCCATAGAACAGAGCATTTTTGATAAAAAATAAAATTTCAACCCCACTGCCCACCACCACCACTACCACCCACCCCCTCATAAATAGAAATGTTGTACATCTGTAAAATGTTTGATTATTAAAAACGTGACAAATCTTCAGTTGTGGATACATCAGCTTTTGTCTTCTGGTTTTTTTTAAGGTTCTGACTCCAACAGATGATGTAGGTAAGTTCAAGATGTAAATGTATGTCAGTGTTTCTAGCTGTTACAGTCATGATACCTTATGTCTGGACAGGATTTTTTTTTTGTTTGTTTTTTTGTTTTTGGGTTCAATGTGAGTTTTATTTACAGTACCACACAAGGTCTTTAGCAAATATATACAGTGTGAGAATTTAAGGTATAGTCAGATTTGCAGCTCCAGCCTACACAACAAACTGATACTGTATCCAGATCTGCCAAGGTATATTTTCACTGGAACTCATTACTTACATAAGATTGAGCATTGTCTTGCCAATTGCCAAGATATTTTTTCACTGGAACTCATTACTTACATCTGAGCATTGTCTTGTTATAAGACATCATTGTTTTGTTTCTTTGTAGGTAATGGCACTTTGATTAGTGGCTTTGTAGTATAAAAAGCATTGATTGCTCTAGCTATATATGTTGGTATTTGTATGCTTCATTCAACTGTATTTTATTACAGCTTCTTGGGGACAAGGAATAAGCTGTGATTACAGGAGGTTGCATTTATCCAGTGACCTTTATGCAAAGTGTAATATACTCTTATCTGAACTGCAGGTAAACAGCTGACTTGGCTTAAAAAGTAGGTTTAGGTAAAGTCAGAGTATACATTTCATGCAATCATCTCAAGACTGAGTCAGTTCATATGTCAGTCCTGGTTATATCAAGTGTTGTAATTCTCTTTATTTCATTAGGCCCAGCCAGACCACGGAGAGGACGTGGAAGGCTTGGAAGACGTCGTCGTTCATCCAGGTCAGGATTTTCTAGCACCGCCTCAGTGGTGGAATTGCCTGGAGGAGAGCCTCAGGTTCATGTACTTCATTCAGATGATAGTGATTCAGATGACTTGCCTGACCTGCCTTTTGATTTGGGCCCCCAGAAGTAAGTGCTGAAAGCATAATGGCATTATGTGACAGCTGCCAACTGAGAAACTTCCAGTAATGTTTTGTTTTTTATATGAATAGTGACATGATCCTCAGATCACTGGCATTGTCTTCCTGGAGCAGTATGGCCAAATGGTTATGATGTTAGAATCAGAATCTGAAGGCAATGAATTTGATTCCAACCATAGTCACAATGTATCTTGGAAAGGCTGTGCATTTGCACTTTTCCCATAATACAGTGGATATTTGGTGAAAGGCAATGAGGAATGTTATTACAGCTGGTGATTATGCTGTGAAATGGTAGTGAAATTGTATGCTTCCCGGGAAGTTGAAAAGTTACTGAGTGACCTGGCCTGCTGATAAATAATATTGCACATAAAATCATGTGAGCAGAAAATACCTGGAAATCAGATTTATAAAGTTTATTATTATTATTATTACTTATCTGTAAGAAATAAGGTGATGTTAGAAAAGTAAGTGTGCATCCATAAATTTGACCTCAAGCATCAATTTGTTGACTATCTATCTTCTCTAAGCTGAGAGTCAATGTGTTCTCCACTTTTTGTAACCTGTCATACCATCTGCTGTCCCATGTTTATGTGGGAACTTTCTTGTGCTTCCCACTGCCTATGGACAAGTCTTCAGTGCTTATTCACTGTGCTTATCTATCAGAGCATAATTTCAGTATATATATATAAATATCAAATGCATGGATTCCTCCTCTTTTGACTGTAAGGTAATAGATTCTATACTGCTATGTTAAAATTTTGTGAATGACAGAGAGAACAAACAAAGTATATGAGATCAGAAATCAGCATCTATTGGCAATACAAAACACTAATGAAGCTGCTCAATTTTTTTCATTAGCCCCTCAGCCAGTAGCAGTATACTGCAGTCCCCAGAAGGGATCAAAATATCCTGTCCAGTGTGTATGGACGATGCAAAGCAGGTTGGTATTGTTTCATGGACAGACAGACACGAAAAATATTTTGTTTGCTTTTCACTCGCAAATACATAATGACATAAACTGCTTGCCACCATAAAAGTATAAGCAGACAGCTTTCATACTGTGACGCAGACCAAATTGTCTTGGCACAGTAAATGCAAAAAATATATGCTCCTTATCTAAATTGAAGAGCGTTTAATTCCAAAAGGCACTTAGTCCACTTTTGTTGAAAATTTAGCTAAGTGTTTCACACCAAGGCATTCCTACTCTCTTTTCATCCTGTGATTTGCTGATGCTTCAAAAGAAGCTTAGTCCACATTAACCAAGCTGGTAAAATATTGCTGTCTTTTCTAAAGGGGTTAAGTCAAAGCTCTCTGGCTTTCCATAACGCGATTAGTCCTTGCGCATGCACCGTGTCGGTCACTTCCTGATTGTTTTGTTGTTGATTCTGTTAAATTTGAAGGAGTTGCATTATATCACTAGTGTTCAAAATGCATTTAATTTTTAACCCTAACCTTTAGTTCCTTAAATATAATTCAAGAGACATTATTCCTAAGTCTAAACTCTCTCCCCTAATCCTAATCCTGAAACTTAGATGTAATCCTAACTCGTCTTTCCCAAATCTAACCCTAAAAGAATTAAAGTTATAATCCAGTACTCTTGCCATTCATGTTATCATTCAGCCTCTCTCTCTCTCTCTCTCTCTCTCTCTCTCTCTCTCTCTCTCTC
>JAWQUT010000044.1:2879872-2891532 GCA_033807755.1 Ellobium chinense | reverse complement strand
CTCTCCCTCTCTCTCTCTCTCTCCCTCCCTCTCTCTCCCTCCCTCACCCTCCTCTCTCTCTCTCTCTCTCACACACACACACTATTTCTCTCTCACGCTCTCCCATTCACACACATACTCACTCTCTCACACATATGCACACATCAGTTAATTAATTCAATTTCAAATATATTTTATTACAAGGCAATGCCATCAGTGAACAAAAGATTTTCCTCAGTAATGTCAATGTTTCAGAAGGAGCTAAGTCCATGGACTTGGAGCGTTTTGCAGAATTGCACAATTTGTCAACAACATTATTTAATGTATGAATTCACAAAGATCTCATTTAACATGTCTCTAAAGTTACTCTTAAAATACTCTTACTTTATGTGGAGAGAGGAATTTGATATTTAATTCCATCTGTCTTTCACTTAAAATTTGTTTCTACTGACAAAAAAATGTAAATTGGACTTAGTGCCTTCTGGAATAACGCTCTTCAATTGCTGTTCAAAGGCCATTACGCTGGGTAATTCTTTAGTATTTATTAATATGAAACAGTTATTGAATGGGAGGTATTTCAGAAACTTGGCATTTATTTGTAAGGATCCACAATTTAATGGGATACTTGGCTTTATTGATCACGTTTTTATGTTTTTCAAGTGAATTATGATACAAGCGTGTTTCAAAATTGGAGCTAAGAACATACAGTATTTGCCTAGATATAACAAGGAAAGAAGTTGGTTGGTATTATATGTCATGGTTGCAACAAAAAACAAAAAAAAATGCAAATTTGGGGAGTGAGTAGCTGGAGAGGAGTGGAAGTTAAGACATTTTCTAAGAGTATCACTGCTTATCAATGTTCGTGCACAACTTTGTTTTTAATTACTGTTCATGATCTCCTTTACAGATACGACGTAGCGGACGTCAGGTGATGTCAACAACCTGTGGCCACATATTTTGCAATCAGTGTATCAGAACAGCGATCCAAACACAGCACGCTTGTCCGACATGTAGGAAAAAACTCACTCTGAGAAGCATACATCCATTATTTTTATAGGCCCTGATGATAAGCTCATACTGTGTGTCAGTGGTCACTTGATGTTGTGAATACAGGCAGTCTGAAAGCTTGAAATTGATAACAGTAACCCTGAGACTGAGGATAGAGATGAAGTTACAGAATAGCTGTGGACAGGGTATTCATTAATCATTCTCTAGTTGCTACAGACACAGTTTCATGCTCCAAAAATGGTCCTGTGCCAGTGATTTGCATTGCCAACTCTGTCATGGTATACTGAACCACAACTGCTACAACACTGTGTTACCAGCAGTTGAGAGAAAGAAAAGTCATCCTGGAATCTGCTGACTGTGGTTGATTTCCTTGTGATTTTTAAAATGTTAGTCATCAGTAGCTTGCTTTCAAGAATTATGATCGTTTTCTTAGGTTTCTATTATGTGTTGCCATGATAACTTGAAATAACAGTGAATGAAGTGACAATAACTGTACTATCTAAGCCCACCTCTAAAAGCATTCATTCATTCTTCTGTATTTACGTATCTTGTTGTATACCAGAATACATAGTGCACATTTACAGCACAGCAAAGGCCAGAAAATTCCCACATTGGGCAAAAAAGCTCATCGTGGCACCACCGAACAGAAGTTCCTGAAATTTTTGATTTATGGGTTTTATGTGGCAGTGCCCTGAGCAGTGTGTGAAATTTGCTACGTTGGTACATTGGAAGTCAGATGAACCAAAGCCAGTTAATAAAATAACCCGAAAAACCACTATATTTGAAAAACTTTTGATGTTTCACTGAGTTTCCAGTATGGTCCTTGTAAACTCACTCCATTTTATGCACAAAAGAAATAGCCCAAATACTTTTTAACTGAAATTTTCCTACATTTACTCATCAGATATTTCTGAAGGTAAAATACAGTAGTATGTAATAATGTGCCTAGGTGGCTCCTGTTGAATATGAGGCTGTGAACAAGAGACAAGTTGGCCTACATTTGCTTATGCAAGTTTAAGTGGACAGAGTGTTGTAATTACATGCAGTGGCATAGTAATCATCAATTTACAGACAACCACATCATAATTTGCTTGCTCGAAATGACACTGAAATGCAGATTCTCTCCCTTGCCTCCTTACCTCCACCTGTCTGCCTTTTCTCGGCTTTAAATGTTTACCTATTATAGACCCTGGTACTCATATTTTAATCTTTTCACAACGCCAATAAAATTATAGAGACAGTCATCATGACTTTTCACCCAGATTAGCTCTGATCACTTAAACCATTTGAAATTCATTACTCTCTTGTTATCTGCTATGCCACTATTGTTGCAAAAGGCATTTCTTTTAATCTAAAGTACGAGTGCGCCAGAGTGATCTTGCTGAACATCCAGTTTCAGTCTAACTGACTTCCACAACATAGACAAAAATGAGTATATGTCAAACATCATTGTTCACTGTACAGTAGCTGACAAGACCAAAGAATTCACCAAGATCCAGGCCATATTGTCACCTTGGTGCCATAACCCTGGTATCTGCATTTTTTAAAAAAAATTTGGTTGTTTACATGACTTCAATTAATATTTGACATGCGAATGTCGAGTAAAAATCTTAAGGTTGTGCAATGCATAATGTCGCTGTTGCACACATTTTATGTTTGTGGCGGTGCATTGAAAAAAAGAACCATTTTTCTTCACTCCCTTTTAGAATTTAAAAATTGTAAGGTTCAGGGCCATTGCATTATTTGAACTTGTGTACCCATCAACCCTGAAGCCATTTTCTCCCATTTTGAATAGTATCGGCACTTAATCTGAATTATACATTATTCCAGCAGAAACTGTGAGATTCAAAAAGAGTCAATTTCGTATAGATTTTGAAAATAATTGATACAAATAAACTCATCTGTGTTCAGGGTACTATGATAGATTAAATATATGACCTTTGATTATTGTATTTTGAGATTTTGTACGTATTAAAAAGTCTCCTGAAGTCCTCAAAGGCTTATGAATGAGAGCTGGGTGGCACTTTGAATAGCTGTTAGTTGCAGAAGTGGCAGAGCAGTGTACAGCCTGAATGATGTTTCCAACAGTGTTGCTAATCACTGGATTTTTGTTTTAGCTTAACATTACAAAGTTACAGACTGAGGTCTGGTCTGAGTTAGATTAGGAGCAGATATCTTTCTTATTGACTTTCCTACTTTTGCTAATCCAAGCGAAGTCTACACATAATTATACCAGATTAAGTCTAAGTGCATGAAATTATGATTGGAATTGTCCAAGTGCAGTTTATGTACCTGACCCACATGTGTAAGTGGTTTAAGGAAATGTTTCACCAAGTCAATTAGTATTTTTCCATAGTACAGGAATGGAATGGTCCAGAAATATTTGAATCATTGCTTTGCTTGTATTTCTTTTTAATCTTTGCTATCACTGATCCTCTGGTGAGTTACCAGAATTCCATTAAAAGAAAACTGGAAATCCTGCTGCAAACTTTTCCTTTTATAATTCCTTTTCACATAAGCACTTTTTAAAAATACTGAGCAAGTGCCTCAATTTTAAAAATAATGGCATCACATGTTTTAATATCTTTGCTTGTTTGGAAAGAAAAAGCCCAGGAAATTTTTGGTTGCATGCTTGGTAAAATCAATTAGAATATAAAACTTCCACTTTCTCTCTCCTTTTTTTTAAAATTTTGATGACCACATGACTGAAAGATTAAAGTCACTGACAGTATTGATGGTGTAGATCTGTAAGTAGTATTTCAATCCACAGCATCTGAGCAGTTCCTGTGGCAGCAATTTTTCACTGCTGTTACTAGGTGCCATATACATCCATCCCTGATGAAATCAAGCAATCTGCTGATGAAAATTTACATTCTAGATTTTAAATGTACTTCAACCTTTTACATGAATACTGGTGAAATGCCTCATGGTCCACTCTGATCTCTGTGATGGAAGAACCATTTGGGGGGGCCTGACATTTACGGACACCAGTTTTTATCTGAGAGGCAGACATCTCAGCTTGAATGTGATGCAAGGAAAAGAAGAATTTTAGATCAGTTTTAGACAACTGTACCAAGTGTATGTAATTCACTAAGATCTCAGTGAGATGCCAACATTATGATAGATTGGCATTCTAGCAGAGGATGACTTCTCAGTGGACATGTAAAATTTAGGCAGCTGATAGCAGTTTGGAGCCACAATCAGTAGGCTCATGAAAGCCAATTACGAAGAGGAATATGACCATTGTTCGCATATGGGATGGTGGAGAAGATCAAAGTCAATGTCCTGCAGGCTGCATCTTTCATCACTGTATGACTGCTTGTTCAACAACCCTGTTGTCCTTCATGTTGCATCCTGTACCGCTAGGCTATTTTGATGTTTCACTACTATTGGTAAGCATGTACTGTACCTGCTGCTGATCTTCTGATGTTAGAATTGTGACTAAGGCTATTGGATTGAAACATTACAGAACTCTTGCAAAGAATTCCAAGTCTTTGCTATTTCAAGGATTTTTCAAAGGGATTTACATAATGACAAGGGAAATAAACTTCACATCATATTTGCTGCTTGACTTACACCCCATGAGCCATTGGCTTGGTTTGATTGCTACCATGTTGGAATGGTCCATAGTGATCTCTGTTGTCAGTGATCTAAAAACGATGTTTCCAAAACTTGAAAGAAACAATTCAGAAAGGACTGCTAATTGGTTGTTAAACAGTCTCACCAAGACAAATTCACAAATGTATTAAAAGGGTAGTGTCCACTGCAAGCGTTGTTATGTAAAACATTTCCCAAATTATTGATCAACTAAGCTGGGATGACTTTTGTGTGTGAAGAAGTATGAGTTCAGGGCATCAGTCATGCTGGTTTTTATTTCATTCATCATTCTATTTTATTTCTTGTACAGTAAATACACAGGCTGTATTGTGTACCAAGGAGTGCACAGAGAAAGGGAGATTTTCTTTCTCTGACATGTAATAATTGTGCTACATACAATTTATTTATTAGAATTCACTTTCAGTATGCTTCTTGTAGTCATTTACTCATTTGCCTAAGAATAAGACAATGATATATTGCTTTATTGATTTATACTGTGCTATGAGTCGGCCCACATTCTTTCACTAGAGCCCAAATTTGTGACAACTGTTACATGATGGAACAAGAGCCAACTTATAGCACAGTGTAGGTCAATAACATTTTTATTGTACCCATTGCAGAGTAGATTGTTTTCTGCAAAAAGTTTTTGGCTACCTTTTTCAGCTTTCATTCAGCATCTTTATAATTTAATGATGAATACACCTTGGTAGGTTAAACACGGAGATTTGATGCACAGCAGTGAAGGGGTATCCAGTTTTGTATGCTGCAGAATTATAATTTGATTGACTTAAGGGTTCAAGGACTGGAAGAAAATGCTACGTGTATGAATGCCTACTTGTTAGTGTAACTCAGTGTATCCAGCTCATTTACTCGGAGCCCTAGAAGCTCATCAAATAATTGTATGTAATGTGATTCCCTTGTTGTTTTGTCTGTTTCTTTCCTGGGGAGGACATACATGTATGTGTATTCTTGTCAAAGGTTAAACACATTACGCTCAAACACACTTATTATGAAATTCATAGAATGCTCCTCTCTGTTTCGTATTTAGTGTGTTTCACATTATTAGTAAAACTGTTGTGAGCCAACCACATTGGGATGTACAAAGTTATTTGGATTAGTGTGGTTGTTCATAATAAGTGTATTTGAGTGTACATATTTCAGCCAAGTGAAATTCATCTTTAAGTGAGTACCTCAGAGCTACAGCCTCCCAAAAAGGAAATCCAGTGATGGAGATGGTGTTTGTATTTTAACTGACCAAAAAGTATTTTTAAAAAATCAGCCATTTAATTTTTTACCTCCCTCTTTCTCTCTCCCTTTTTCTCTCCCCCTGACCGAAAAAAAAGGTTGTTCTAATCTCCATCAAGATATGCTATATATATACAGAGGAACACAATTATTGCTTCTTGCAGCTCTCTGCTTAGCACACTCCTGTCCATCAAACCCAGTGGCTTTGCCCCCTATAAAAGACACTCTGGATAACACAAAACCCCTGACAATACAGACACACTCTCAAAAGGAAGGTTAGATGGGCATTTGTGTTATCAGAATTCCATTGTAGTTTCTAATGCCAGTGCTAACATGAAAAGATTGATTTTGCATGGCTATGTCACAGGCATAAGTGTTTATATATATATGAAAGGTTGTATCCTACCTATAGATAAGTGAAAAGTTATCCAGCCTCATATCAACACCGATGGATGAACGATTGTCCATTCATGCTGATTCATGCTCTGTTGTAAAGTGTTTCTTAATGAAATTAAATTGTCATATGTAACCAGTTTCTGTTTGTCTAGACTTTTCACATGCTTCATATATGAGCATTTGTGACCCACAGCATGCGTGTGGGAATGAATGTTTTGGAAAGGAGAAAATGACATCCTCCAGTCAAACAACTGAGATGCAAAATTCAGTGGGATCAAATACATTTAAGTTGTACTGTGTAGATTTTTTTTCAGGGCATTGGCTGCTATTATATACAATGGAACCTCAATACTTAGCACTCATTTAATAAGCATATCTTGTTCCTATTTTATATATATATGTACCTGTTAAGTATACCTTAAATTTCACATGCACAGATCTATTATTAGTATTATTATATCATTTCATTGTTCAGGTGGACCTTGCTATATATCAGTAATATACAATATATTGCAATAATAGGTAGACTTTTTCATGCATCAAGGTCATGTTTTACATTGAGGTTCTGTTGTATGTTCATAATGCAATCCCCTGTAATTAGTGAAGAATGGAGAAATGATTCCAGTATGGTATAATATCAATCTGCTTCATTTATTGTAATCTGCTTAATGGCATCTCCATAGTTTTGAGGTCACAAAATATTATATTTTCAATATTCAGGTCTCTGTGTAGTATAATCAGAATTTAAATTGCATGTTTTTGACACAAATAATTCATCTTCCTGGTTTCTACATACAGTTTTTCATTTATTCTCAACAACGGATATGATTTTCATAGACCTTGGACTTTTTCATTGGAGAGCAAAACATTTTAAAAGTACATGTTTTCGAAATCTGTCTAGAAGAGGGTTGTTTTTTTTTTTTAAAAATGATACAGCGTAATTTCATTTTCATGGCAGAAAATTCTTCCTGACCATTTTCAGCACTATAGAATAATCACGAACTCTGTGTCTGAAAGATAACAAGTGGTGCAGCATTCAAATTAGTCATGTAACTGTGACAACATAGCTGTAAATAACACCATTAAGCTCCTGGATGGATTGCAACACCGTGCCCTTGTGATGGACCAATCAGAATGAGCGTTACATGAAGATCGCCAGGTTTGATTGAGAATCTGTTGTCAGTGTCCGTTTACCTCCAGTGTTTGGCGTAATCCATACTAGTGTTTACTTACTGTCCCGGTTTTGAAATTGACGAATGGTTTGGGCTTGGATGTAACGCAGATGTAATCCGGAATTAGAGGCTCTCTTCTCTTGGGGCAGCCACTGTTGTATTGATTTTCTCTGTTTCTGAGACCTCTGTCGAAATCTTATGTGAGTGGAATACCTTCGGTTAGATAGTGGTGGGCACAGAACTGGGAGCTGTGCTTTGGCTTTAGTACGTTCAAGAATAACTAATGTCCCAAAAGGTCGTCTTACTTTATAGGCAGAAAGCATTGGAGAGTTTTCAATGATTCATACCGCTTGAGCATCCGTAACTTCCATAGAGTACGAAGGGGAGGTTAACCGGATGCACTATACAGACTGAGGGTTAAGAAACTTCAGAAAATGATTAATTCCCTTGTGTGTCTCAATAGTGCTGGTGAAAATATTGGGACAGTTAAACCTTTTCATGCACTTGGTCTCTTCCGTGGAACTAATATGTTTGTTTGAACAACGTTTCTGAAAAAAAAATGCGGCTTCTCATCGTGGGTCGATAGCTGGGCACCACAAATTCCTAGGAAGACTTTTGCTGTAGTTACTGATTTTCTTTCTTTTTAGGAGGGGGAGGGGATGGTCATGAATTCTGCACAGGACTTACTATTTTGCCTTTTGAAAAGTTTGAATGCAGAGAACATTTGATTAGTTGTAAAGTGATCTGTTGAAATGACAGTCTAACTCATCAGAATGAATTGACGAGTACTTTTGGCTGCCATATCATTGCTGAGGTCAAGCACAAAACTGATATTGTGATGTGAGTGCTATTACAAACATAAACGTACACACACAAATGCATGCATGCACACACAACGCACACACACACACACACACACACATGCACGCACGCACGCACGCACAGAGAGAGAGAGAGTTACGTTCTTTGGGCGTGAAGATGACCTCGCAATTGAAAAAAAAAAAAAGACAAAAGACACACTAAGCTCAGGGACGTTCTTTACTAAGTTTTTACAGGTTTTACAAGTTTAACAAGTTTATTGATCACACCCAGACTGTACAGTAACGAGTAGTTCTCAGTGATATCTATTCGAACTTGCTGAAAATGACGGAAGTAAAATTCTTGGTTTGGGAAGGTGTAGGAGAAGGACGCTATTTCATTTGACTGACTCTGTGCTTGTATTCGCAGCTCGTCGAGAACAGCTGGAACTGATGATGCGATTAGGTGACAGTTATGATTATTCGGAGTGGGCTGTATGATCTTCCTCCTCCCTCCCCCCCTCCCCTTTTCCCGACCACCATCTATCACTATCACCACACCCTTACTCGCAAGTGCTCCGATTATGAATTCTGTAAACACAGTGATGAACCATCCGCCTCTGGGTACAATATCGTCTTTACAATTTGCTCAGGCCGGCCACAGAGGCACGATCAGTGGCGAGAACGCTATTCTGCCCGATATTGGTTTGGCATTGTTGACTCCAGTCCCCTATTCGGCCCGAAGTGACCAAGTAAATGAACGGAGAAAAGGAAAAAAAAAACGGAGAGAAAATAATTTTGACGAGTGGGGAAAATAGTGCCCTGTATCTGCCCAGAGGAACGCGGTGGAGCTAAAGACTATTTCCTTCATCGCCTACCCCGTGAATGAATAGGGAGCCTGGTCGGTCTTTTGATGCGGATGTCTCCATGAGGGGAGTTATAACTGATCGTTTCACCCCTTGAACCGCCACTGTTGTCGGTCCGCCTCGTAATTCTTCCAATTCTTTATCCCACTATTCTTGGTAACTGTAAAGGCCTTCAGAAAGCCGAAGGGAGGCTGAGATGGATGGCCCCAGGGTAGTGATCCTCCTCCCCTGTTTTTTAAGGTGTGGAGGAAAAAAAAACACACACACAAAAGTGGAGGATGGAGAGAATTTCAGATAATAAGTTGACCTTTAGGGTTGTTGGTTTTTCTTCATCCGCCCATTTTGGAAAACAATTTAACTGTCTGCGGTTGTTTTAGTTCGGTCGAGATGGGACTATTTGGGATTTAAATAGGGTAGAAGCAAACTCAAAGTTCCGCAGTGTTTTGGCAAATCTTGGAGCAGACAAAATCAACAAGCGAAGAATCACAGAGCGACTGTTTGACAGCTTCTAAGTAGAGAGTGAGTCATATTATTAGAACGCAGGCTCCATTTTAGAAATATAGATATACAGTATATATAAAAAAAAAAAAACTTTACATAAAATTGCCAGACCGCAAGTGGGACATCCTGGGATACGGCGTCATTTGTGAACTTTCAAGAATGTGGTCTCTTTACCATCATAAGATTTTCATTACCTCTGCTTGTTGAACGCTACTACGGGTACTTTCAGCACTGATGCACTAATGTAATTCTAACGATGACAAGAGACCCCATCGTTTATGCGCAAGCTCCCAGCGCAGCGATATCACTTCATTAGCTGCTTGTAAGTTTTCAGGAAAAAGAAATTATTCAGTGATCGCCAATGTATCAAGGGCAGAAATTTATTTTGTAGCTGGGGCGGCGAAAGGAGGATAGATTACGACGCATAGAGAACTATAGACCGCTTTTATCATTTGTTTGTAGTTAGAATTAAGTTGGCTACTCAATATTGATTTTTGAAATGCACTAGACTGTCGCTCATTTTGTTTCGAGATCAGTTTTGTATTCATATAAATTCAAAAATGAGCTTTTCCCTCGTATTCATGACGACTGGATACTGATACGATGGATAAAACTAATGGAATCTAGATCAAGACCAAGTTCAAGTTCAATTTTATTATAGGCCTTCAGCCAATTCGAATAAATACAATATTATGTGTTAACATCAAGATAATTCAACATCCACACACGTAAACGCACACACATACATAAACGCACGTACGTTAATTCACATACAGACACACACACCCACACACACAAACCCATACTCACTCACACACCCACACCCACGCACACACTCACACACACGAAAACTCTTCGAAACCCTTTCCCCTATCTCTTCAGACACTCTGAGGCGATCGCTAACAGTCTCTCTCTCTCTCTCTCTCTCTCTCTCTCTCTCTTCTCTCTCTCTCTCTCTCTCTCTCTCTCTCTCTCTCTCTCTCTTTCTCTCTCTCTCTGTCGTGAAAAGCAAGCACACACCAGAAGATGTTTATAAGACCAAGCTCTGATACCTTTGAAGTATTTTAAAACATAGTAGTGAAAATTTCGAAACTTCCTCTGATTTCATGAATTTAATGAAAGAAATGAATGTGTGCATACTTGGTTTGATGCATACTCTCTTTGGAAGGAGATTATTTCTAAAGCTGGCAAATCTTGGACATTCAATAAACACATGATATTCATCTTCAATTACATTGCATTCATCACACAGTCTATGCTCATATTCTATTTTCGGCATTTGCCACCTACCCCTTTCTATCATAAAGCTGTGGGACCCTAACCGAAATTTTGTAAATGCAACTCTCAGGTACTTTTCGGAAATTTCACTTAAATATCTCTCACATTTGAAATCGGATTTAATATATTTATATAGCCTTCTTTCACTTAGCTCTTCTAGTTCACTATGCCATTTTTGTAAGAAGTTATCTTTAAAGCGCTGTTCTAGCAGTGACATGAAAACAGTTTCGTCCTCCACCCCTTGGTTTTCCCATACATATCCAAAACCATTAGTTATTAACAATTTTTTTTTGGTCAGGGCCACCCAATTCTCAGTTACAGGTTCACTTTCCGATACATCGACAAGATTTTTATAGATAACTCTCTCTAGTCGGTTGTTTAGTAATTTCAAAATCTTAAACCAGTATGGAAGGAAATGAACAAAATGAACATCCACTTCGAACTTAAACTTTTGTGACATCCGAAAGAAAAAAAAATCTGAAATGTACTTGAGAGTAAAACTGTGCAGAAAAGGGGCGGGGAGGTGGAAGAGACAGGCTCGTTCGTAACTCGCTTGCTCTCCCGTCACAATTTGGCACCGAGATTTGACCCGCCGAAAGTAGGGGCAGCAACTCTAGTCCAAGTATTGCCTGATCAATGATGCAGGAGTTTTAATCTCGGAGCGAAGATAGAAAATCATGACCGAGTTTGGCTAATGATAATCAATAGTTTACGTCCTTGTTCTTGGTTTTCTTGAAATCTGTTACGATGAGGTCGGCCTCTCTTCAACCCGAAAATAACTGACAGATTTTAGAGACTGGCGCAAGCAGGTGGGGGTGGGG
>JAWQUT010000044.1:2826781-2879858 GCA_033807755.1 Ellobium chinense | reverse complement strand
GTTCGAGCCTGATCTTTGTCGTCCGAACTGAATTTTAACAAGTTTTCATGACACTTACAGATCACTCCTGAGTATCATGACTGGAGGGTGGTGAAACCTCATGTATATATGTCCAT
This sequence comes from Ellobium chinense, assembly GCA_033807755.1. Taxonomy (NCBI): domain Eukaryota; kingdom Metazoa; phylum Mollusca; class Gastropoda; order Ellobiida; family Ellobiidae; genus Ellobium; species Ellobium chinense. The sequence goes on along the minus strand of JAWQUT010000044.1, from coordinate 2,879,742 downwards.
ATTCAGGCGCTAGTTTTTCGATTGTTATTGTGAGGACAGACATGGGATGGGCATATTGAGATGAATGAGATACCTCTGCCAAGCCAACCATCCCTCTGTCCTGTGACTAGAGGCTGGCTTTATTTTAAGACCCATAGGGGAAGGTGACCCTATTCGAGTCGTGGTCAACCCTCGGTCCGGTGCTTCCCATTTCCCATTTTCCGGTCTAGAGAATGGCGCCAACAAGACCAATCTCAAGTGCTCTACAGCTCTCACAGAAAAGCGATCGCCATTTTCAAGGGGAGACAACGTACTGCGTCACAGGCGCTGTTTCGTAGACTTCCAGTTGAGTAGTGCTGTCACCCCATAGGAAATAGCCGGACTTGTTACTGGTTTGCTCCGTGAGTCCAATCCTGGGGGGAACCTCAGCATGCCAAAACTTCATCACCTCGAATCCCACGTACAGTCAAAAAACCCACATACCCACCTATCAAGTTCTTAATTAGACTTTGGACCTTTACCATGAAATTTAACTTCGTGAAGTCCCATTGTAAGTACATGTAGTCTTATTTATTACTTGTTGCTGGAAACATCATCACTGCACTCTAAACACTTCCCGCCCATAGGTGATCTGATCCCCACGCCAAAAGCCGCCTCATAGAAACCAAGCTAATTGTGCCTGCTAACTTCCGGCCGAGGACACTTCCGTTTCTTCCTGCGAGTCTCCAGCTTCAACCACTTCCTTTCACCACACCATTCTCCTTCATAGTATTCACTTCAGGATTGTTGCCCTACGATTTCTCCTCTTCCTCCCTTAACTGTCATGTAGTCTTTCAAAACACGCCGTGCTTTTCTTTCTGAGTCTGACTGTTCTCTGTATCCATTGCACTCTGCAGGTTTTATCTTTTATCCTTATCCTTCTCCACCGACCTTTATGGTTGTTTTTTTTTTCATACATGCATTGTGTTGCTTTTCATGCCGGTTTCTGAAATCGATTTTTATCTTTCATTCCCTTACTAATCACAAAGCTTGCATCAGTCTAATGTCTATTCCTTCTAAGTCTTTTTAGATTTAGCTCATTATCTTTTATGAAAAGAATTGAAGGAAGAACCGTGACCCTGATACACACAAACCATTGGGTCACCAGCGAAATATTCCTCATATTTTCCGCTGCAGACACAAGGGTATTAATCTAAATGCGTAAAAGGAACGATTTCCCAAGCGGCCTTCATTTGCATAACGTTCGAGACAAATGTTTCGGAAATGGATGTCTGAACGAGGCTCAGGGAGACATTAAAGCTAAACGACAAGAAAACCCTGGTGGACTCAGGGATTACACCCATCACTGGCCGGGCGAGAAATTGGCTCAATTCTTCCTGCATCTTACCATCACGTTGTTCTCAAGCTCTTTAACGTTGTAACCGGCGTTGTAATAGCCCTGGATCTGGGAGGAATTAGTTCAAATCTACGAGACCTGACGAGGGCGCTATTAAATGCGCGCCCTGTAGTTGTGGAAATAGCATGAATCAAACGCTGCGACGGATGCATGTAAAGCTACCGCGAATGAAGGATTACGCAGGATGCGTACACATCTTGCCTGATCTTATAAGGCCACCAAAGTCCACCAAAGTTTTCCGATTCATACTGATGACAATGGGAGAAAACCTTGATTTTGGTCGTTAGCAATACCATATTACATTTACTTTTACCAAGTTTTTTTTTTTTGTAGTTATTTTACATTGGCATTATTTTTGGCAAGGGTCATAGTATTTTATCCATGCCACCAGTGAGTAAATGAGATGATGAGTAAATGAAACTCTTGATCGAGAATCGTGGGCGTTAATGTATTTCTTTCTTAAATAGATCAATTTGTTTCGTTTACGGCGCATGACGTGTGTCTACGGACCATGTAATCGAATTATCTATTTGATCAATCAAACTAAATACAACCGCAATATGCAAGTCTGTTATGTTTCTGTAAATGACGTTGTATTTTATCTTTCCTCTGCGAAAGCTTAATGACACATTTTCTATTTCTGTACATGCGTCACCCGTTGTTGTTTTTTTCGTAACCTTCAAGAACCTCCATGAAGACTCGAAAACTATCCCTCAGTGAATAATTAAAATGAATTCATTCGTACTGGCCTTGAGCTAAATATATATTTGGAGAGCACGTGAGTGAGAGTAAATCTGCGTTTTGAAGTGGAAGATCGTTATTCTCTGGAAAGTCTTTACCGGGATGATCTTACAAGTAACTTACGAGCGCAAGATCTCCCTCTTATGCTCTTTGAGAGACGCACATTTCTTTTCTGCTCCACGAGGGACGCCTATTCTGCGTTATGGGGGGTGGCGCACTTTTATTCATTACAGACCAGCTTGTGTTTTACCCGCTCTGATAAAGGTATGATTGCATTCATATTCATTTTTAGATCTTGAGCCCTTGGGATTTTCTGTTTTGTAAGCACATGATATTGATTTTTCGACTTGCCCACCAGTTACAATTTACAGACTCGTACATTGTGCTCCCAGATGTTTAATGATATTAGGCCTCATCTGAACCCCATCTCCACCCTTTTGCCCACCTCTCCCTTTAAAAAAAAAATGTTACAGGGTCTCAATCAGACTTGGTTTTTGCAAATTCTGCTCACCCTGTCCATCAGTATTGTGAAGCAGGAACTAGCCAGCCAGTCAGATGATATAAAACTTAGCCCAAAGACCTCCTCGTCATCCAGCCTATGGACATGCAACTGGTAACCAACTCAAATAGAGGACATTAACCAGCCGATTGGCTGGAATGAAATCTGATTCAAAAACTTCTCACAGAGCCAACCGACAGACTTATTGGGTACATCCTTGAGGAGTAGATTTTAGTAAGATTTGGCCTCCCTGAACGAACCTAATCGGCCAGCCAATGAGTAAAGTGGGTACTAAGCAGCCAATCAGCCAGGAAGAAACTTGATCCAAAGACTTCCGGTCAACCAGGCGACGGCCATGTTGGAACGAACAGTAGACTGCAAATTACATTTACCTCACTTACCATCTTCTATTATCCAGGGGTTAGCTATAAAGAATGAAACCAAATTTACAGAAATTAAACGGCAGACAAAGACGCTGGAAAATTTCAGACCAGGCTCCCCCAAAAACGCGCTGACAGCTCATTTCTGCCGTTATTTGACGCTCGAATAGAATTTAGACCCTAACATTTCCTGGGGAAGACGCCTTTTGCAACTAGGGGAACAAAATGCTATAGGGAGAATCAATAGGCATGGCCATTGATGTCGGGGCCAGCAAGGAAGCGGTTCTTCCTCCTCAAGATGTTTTGTCGTGCATGCTGATTTCTACCCTGAGTAATGTCAAACTTGTCTTCATCTATTCTCTTCTTCTCTANTCGCGGTTTCTCCACGATAGCTCTAAACTTGTAATAAAGTTACTGGTATCATAATAGCGGAATAATTGATTATGTGAAACCAAAAGTGTATTTTTTAATTCTTTTTTTTCGTGGAAAAAAAATAAGGGGAGGGGGGCGTTATATTAGGAGAGGGTTAACTTTACCACGTAAGCACATCTAATGAGCTTTGTTTCATTCTCGACGCACTGCACCTGTTCTGTCTTAATGTCTGCTGAGCACATCTCACCTGGGCTTCACCACAAAAGCAGTATGAACACGTACCATGTACCAATTTTTGGAAGAATTCCTAATTCTGTACATGTATCAGTCATACTGACAAGACCGTCTTTGGATCGAGTATCCATAATTCGTCGCTTGGATGCAATACCTCGATAAACGCCACCCTGAACGAAATTTGGGTTTTGACGCTTTTGGACTACCTGTAACGTCGAGCATATTGTGTCAAAAACCTGAGACCTCATACTTTAATAATATCGTGAGACAAAGAAAGCTGCAAAATATATTTCTCTGTATACTTTACCGATGGGAGCACAAACTGGAATACTGTACTGCAAGCGGATGTTCAGACATTTCACAAAATGTCACTAATGAAAAAGCTAGTCATGCTCTTTCCCGCCCTGAGTCAATGTCAGACTTTTGCACCAAGCAATGGAAGTGACAAAACAGCGATAAATCTTTAAAAAAAGAAGCATTACTCAGTAATGTCTAATTCAAGAGACTGAGCTCTGTTTTACATTACCTGGCATTCACCAGTGGAGCGTACTTCCAAAGAATCGCTTTGTTGAGTGCAATTTTACCACAATGAAATGGTTTTAGACTTCCGTAAAAGTAGGATTTTGGCAATTATCGGGGTATTGCACTCAAGCGATGGAATAATTTTATCATGCACTTGGCTAAGACATTGTTAGTGACGAGGCTGGAATGATCGGACTAGCTAGGGAGATGGCCAGCTTAATCAGTGACCTTATGCATAATCCTTCCGTTAGTCAACGCACTGCGGTAACCACGGGAAACTCCCAAAAACACTAGCAGTGTTCACTGTGGTTGACGCAATATCCACGCTAACGCATGGATTATGAATACAGCCATAGTAGACGAATTACCAGGCTTTTAGTAACATCCTAAAGATGAACAAATCTGTATGTCGCTTACTCTCAACTTTGTCAACAAAGTGAATGCGGTCAGAACTATCAATAAGTAGACTGCGCCTTATATCGGATATTAAACTTATTGGTATAGGCAATATTTTCCAGTTAATAATGGTGACAGTGACAGTAGGGGGATACATTAATTTTGCTGCCAGTAATGATTCATCGGACCTGTTAGATGTTTCAAAGGATCCACAGCGAGACTCACTGTATTTTGTCCAAGTCTCAAGTCCAGTGAGTTGATGAGAGGGTGAGTAAGCGAAAAAAAAACAACATCTTGATGACAGCAGTTGGTGTGAAATTTCTTGATACAACACTTTTCGGCACCGTTGCAAGCACATACTTGTAAATACAACGCAAAAGCTGTGACTGGTCAATTTGTTTGTTACTTTTAATTTGTTTGTCTGTTTATGTGGGGTTTTTGGGGGTTTTTTTGTTGTTTTTTTTTTTGCTTTCCTTTATACAAATCCCTTCATTTCAAGCACAGATCCAAAATTTGGCAAGATTGCCTAAACTGGCAGGAAAAGACCAAAGGGGATAAATTTCGTTAGACTCATTCGAGCAATTGGAGCTCTAAGGGAATTAGAGAGACCTGTTGTTTTTTGTTAACTGGCAGATAGGATTATCAAAACAGGATAAAGGATCTCACAGCCCAGTAAAGCCGTCTTCAAGGAGACGAAAAAAATCCAACCTGGAATCAGGGACCTCAAAGCTTGGACAACATTCTCTCATCCGAGCCCCTTCTGTTCATAAAATACCCTGCGGTACAGTACAAGCATAGTTAGTGGTGTGCAAGCATTGTAGTATTCGAAACACTCTTGTATTCTGCGGTGCGTAGCAAAAACATGTCTGCCTGTGACTGTTATTTTTGTTGCCTCCCCTCCTAACCATGAACTGCGTTTATTATACTTTGATATCGCAGACTCTGCTTCCAGTTCTTAAATGTCTTTACTCATCTTTCAGCAACTGCCAAATCTTTCGCCTGAAACCATGGAACTTTTCTTCTTGTTACTGTTGGTCCACATGCCTAAAGACAGTCATTACGCATTATCAACCACCAGACGTAGCTTAATTTGTCTGTCACCATATTGGTTGAATGGATATTAACCCTCTAAGACCCAAGAGTGAACATATTGGTAGAAAATGTATTGTTATATGTACTGAGTAAAGAGTGCACATGGCTTTGCTTAATACGATTTTAGAGACAAAAGTTTAAAACTCTAAGCACAGTTTTCATTCCGTGGTCACAGAGGCCATATTATACAAGTATAGTATGCTGGTTATTTGAGGACTACCGTTTATCATAATCAAACATCTTCTCCAAACTCATGTGCCAAATATGGGACAGTGGGTCCTACAGGGTTAAGTTGTCAGGTGAGTGAGGGGATTTGTAGACGTCAAAATCGCGGAATCTCTCTTCACACCCTCTATGCTCACCGTAAATTGAAGAACAACATGAGTCTGGGCTTGCACAAATTATTCTGCATAGGCGAGATCTATCCATAAAAGTACGCCCGTCTCTAGACGATGAACAGGAGGTTTATCAGCAGTGGCATATCTGGGTCTTGGATCGGTGTGAAGAGGCACACATGTTTCCCTAAATTTTTATCCCTGAGAAAAAAAATTATTGATCTTTGGCGTCGCATAATTGTAATTCTGAACCTCTTCATTTCAGCTGTCTGCAACTATCGCTAAATTTCAGTTCTAACCCTATTATTGCCTTAAAGAAAATTTTCTACACACCCAGTGGATGTTCCCTGATCACTGCAAAGGGGTGCAGATGTCTGTTAGGTTTTCCATCATTTAGGATGTTATTTATATTGATTTTGGGCGTCGCAACATTCCAAACCCTCCCCTTTCCCTTCCCTCTCTCCCCTGATATTGTGGCTGTAGGCTACAGTTTCGTATAATAAGCTTATTCATGTACGATATTTGTTGTCATGAAGAGAATGTATAGCCTCATCTAGTTTCTCATTTAGGGGCCGGAGAGGATAATATGAAGAAGAGCATTGAGATCGGTCGAGTGGAAAGCAGACAAGATTGACAGAGACACGCTGGTGGAGAGATAACTTTGATAATAATTGAAGATAACTCTCTCTCTCTCTCTCTCTCTCTCTCTCTCTCTCTCTCTCTCTCTCTCTCTCTCTCTCTCTCTCTCTCTCTCTCTCTCTCTCTCTCTCGTTCTTTCCTTGTATCCTCAACTTCTGTCCATCTCTTGCTGTTTATGTCATGTTCACTTTCATCCTCATACCTTGAGGGACGCTCATGTGCAGAGTTATTTTATGAATTTGTGTACAAGGTTTTTTTGAAGAAGCCAATTTTTAAGAGTCGAAAGCTTCTTCCAGTCTACCTTTCACACAAATAGCACACAAATATACTGTACATACTTATATTATATACACAAAGACCTCGTTTAATCATTACTCAACAAAAAGACAGCACGAAATGGATAATGCTTTTTATTGGCCCTGTTGTCAATTATGCATCTTCTTGGGCTGAGATTATGTTAAAAGGGTTATCAAGCAGGTTAAGATTACTTGAAGACGACTGTATACTGCATAAGTAGGTAAGATATGAAGGTTATTTCGAGTAGTTCCCATTCCTTGGACCAGACTCTCTTTCAGGCAGATACCATAATTATATCAATATATCAAAGCACAAGTAGATCTAATTTCGTGCCAAAAATGATTAGCTTAATGAAAACATGGAGGACCGGTGAAAAATTGGATCTGGTTTGTTATTTGTTTATACTGTACAGTGGAAAACAAGCACTCCTCGAGCCAAGCTTTTAAGATGGATTATCACAAGGATGAGCTATCTGCAGTGTTTCTAATAACGAACAAACCAGTTGGTACGTTTGAATGAAGACGATTGTGTAAAAGCAATGATTGTTGTTAACAAGAATACAAGAATCATTATTGCCGAGGGTTCTACTGTAATCCTCAACTCTGACTGATTCAAGCTGAAAAAGCCACACGTCGTCTTTACATATCGCCGCAAGTAATACAAAAAAAAAAATGTTCAGGAAAATTAAACCAGAACTCTGGCTCAAATGAAATAAATGGACCATCACACTGGAATTTGCCCACTAGCGTCATCTTCTCCGAGTGCAAGGCATGTTAAAAAAGAGTGAAAGAGATGGGTTAATTATAGCCCCCGAGCAAACAGGGCCTCAAATCGAAAAGACAATCATGGATGTGTAACTTTCTAATGTTCTAGTCCTTTGCCAGTTTCTCAAATAGCCTATTAGCCATAGCCACCATACCACCGATTCCTGTAGGGCCAGCGAAGTCCTGCAGAGTGCATGTGCCTAATTGGACAATAGCAGGTCATTGTTCGGGGCGTTAGCGATAGAGTAGGAAAAAAAACATGTCCTTTGGACGTACTTGTATTGTACAGTATTGATCCTGAAGCTGAGGAACTGGACTAGTCACGGATTATTTGATACCTTTTCCTGATTTTGTAAACATTTCAGACCTTATCCATATGGCAGGCCTTTATAATTTTATGTGTTAATAGGTTTTTACCCACTTTATTTAGCTTGTATTAGTTCGAAAAGTCTAAACATCATTTGTTTATAAATTGTAGATTCTCTCCCTATATAGCTCTGTGTTTATCTTTTTGGTAAGTAGGTCTACAGTATTAATAAAGAAGTGTTGATCGTTACAGAATTTCTTATAAATGGATCTAATCAAAGACGTTTATTGACTCAAAGAAATACTATTGATAATACATGTATTGGGGGTCAGGAATCTAAAGATTAATGTTTCTTTCATTCTTGGGTTATCTATTGTTCTTTATGCAACTTTCGCGTATTTTTTATGTCATGGTTGGATCATCTACAGTAGAAAGTAGGAACACAATTTCTGAGGGACAGTCAAAATGGAAATTTGGCATAACAAGGGCTTTGATTGGTGCTGCAAATTAAAATCCCCGGTTTCATTGGCTGACACAGGACTCTTATTTCCGGGTCAATTTATCACATCCAGAGAGCCTCCCGTCTCCCTAAAACACACACACACACACACACACACACACACACACACACACACACACACACACNCACAACACACACACACACAAAATTCCCTCTTTCTTCTGAGCATCTGTCTCCGCCCCAAGATCCACTCAACCCTTCTCCCCTCGAAACTGAACAGAATGACGCACCCCGTCCAAATCTTGTTTTCTCTTGTCCCGACAATCACCGAGAGAGCCAGAAATAGGGAGATACCCTTTGACACGGGCTATTCTGCCGACCCGCTTCCAACTGAGTGAACTAACAAATTGTACTGGGATCGTCTCGGACATTCTATTGACCCATCCGACCTGATCTGACTAAGGCTGTTTGTTTTAGGTGTAATTTTGAGGAACTCCCTTCCACATCTACATTTCCTGCACCAAATCTGATTAGCAGCAGTTGAAGTCGAGTCGATGCAAGGGACACTACCCGATCTTCGTCCCAGGGGTCGACAGAAAGGTTGGGTAATTCAGGGTTTATTTTGTCTGGGGATGCCAGAAGTAATATCTCTGTATCCTATAGAGGACAGACAAGCAAAGGAGTGACAGCTATAGTGTTAGGAGGGGGATTTTTAATTTAGGCCAGGATNGGGGGGGGGGGGGGGGGGAGAAAAAGGGTTAGGTTATTTGGTTGTTTATTCGTCTATTTGTTTGACTGACTGACTGAGTGACTGATTGATTGATTGATTGATTGATTGATTGATTGATTGATTGATTGATTGATTGATTGGATGGCTGGTCGGTCTTTTGGTTGGTTGGTTGGTTGGTTGATTTTTAACGACCCTTGTCAGCAGACTTATGGCTATATATCAGAGACAAGACTTGAACACCCTGTCCAGCCACCGACAAGAGGATGCCTTTGACACAATGTGCATGAGAAATCAGCTGCTAGTGGGATTCGAACCACTTACCTTTCACATCAAAAAAAAACAAGGGCTCTACCTCTCTGATATAACATAACTCTGCTGAAAAAAGGGCGGTGTAGGTCTTATTTGAAGCCGCGCGGTGTCCATGCTGGCATGTGCTCACTTTGTATTTGTATTTTTTAACTTTGCCTGGCAGCCAAGCAAATGTGCCAAAAAACCCGGTCCAGCTCAAGACGTCATTCTCATGTGACAGGTCGAGCTGCCAGTTTTCCCCAGGACAATTAATGAAACCTTTCCCATTCCAGGGGAAGCCCTTTCGTAAAAGGCAATCAGTGGTCGAGATTTTGTAAGAAGAGAGTGAACGCATGCAATCTAAGGTGGCCATTGTAAAAAGGAGTACGTCATTATCTTCATCAATATCATTGTCGACATCGACATCATTGGCTTTCTTATCGCCAATTTTGTAACATTTTAGTTACCACAATGCTTAGCGACTACAGTTATAGAAAGCAGAAAGCTCAAATGAGGAAGTTTGAAATGTCAGGCCCATAATACAGTGAATATTTTCTTAAAGCTGACTTTGGCAGAGTGTGGTACCATCCATTATCTTAAAGGTCAAGAATGTCTGTCATGTTTGTTTTTCTTTATAAAAAAAAAAAACAACTCGTCTTAAAAGAGAAACAAATCATTATTAAACATGTTCACCTAATTTCAGCTGAAAATGGGCCCAGATTTTTCAGTTTGCTTCCTTTCCATGAACATTTCCCCAGGGATCATGCCTTGGGATCCTCCTTCCCTCCTCCTCCCCCTCCTCCCTAGATTAAATTAAATGTCGTTCCTGTTTGTTTTTCCTAAGAAAGGCGCACCTTTAAAATATACAAATCATGATAAAAGTTTCCATCTAATTTGTTAGAAATCGCCCAAAATTGCTCCGTTTTGCTTACTTTTTCTCTTAAAATTTCCCGGGGGAGCATGCATTCGGACTGGCCTGAACCCCTTCTCTCCCAGAATACACTACTGCTCCTGGTTCACATTTAGTTCCCTCACCCCACCTCTTTCCACCCCTCCCATACATTATTCGTGGGCCCGCCTCTGGGCATTATTCAAATTTATATATATTTGGTAACTCGTTAAAACATCAAACAAATACAGAGTCAGGTCCTCTTTCGTTTTTTGTTTTTTTTAATTTTTGATTTGAAGAGTCGATACAAGAAGATGATGAGGGCAGGGGCCCTTGAGAGATAGTTTTAGACAAGACAAGGTTGTAAAGGTGATGTTATAGGCCTACTGTATTATCCGGGGGTATTGCTGAACATTAGGATCATCCTCATCATCCTCAATAACGGTATAGAATCCACTTAAAACTATGATAAAAAGTAATTTGAGTGTTTATAAAAATAATAATCATCATCATTATAATCATTCCTACTATTATCATTTCATTATCTTCGTCATCATCATCGGCGTCGTCGCCGGCATCATTACCGTCAGTGTCACTGTCTCCATCATCGTTATCCTTCCCCCTCCCCCTCCCACGGTAACAAAATTTTGTGCTGACAAAGTGACCTATCTCATTGTGATAATGAGAAAAATAAAGGCAAAAGACATCTTAGCATGTGAGACAAAAAAAAACACAAAAAACTATAAGATTAAACTAAAGGTAGCAAAGAGTCCGCCTATGGTGTCCCCATTACACTGTGTATCTAATCGTCTATGCACTGTATTTTCACATCGGTCAAAATAATAATATGGTCAAGTTCGTCTATCTTTTTTGAGTGAGTTTTTACAGGAGAGTTAGGAATAAATATATTTAGAAAACGCTAGAAAATAATGCCAACCTCAAGCTTCGGTGCTGTTTCTTAACTATTGACTTTGTGACTATGTAGCGTTTAAAGGATGTTTTGGATTATAGCCAGAGCGCGCGCGCGCGCGCACGCACACACACACATACACACACACACACACACACACACACACACACACACACACACACACACACACATACAATTTGGGAAATAAAGCTGGTTCTCTTCGGGCATAGAGTTTTAGCTATAATTTTGAATATGTACACCAGATTGTTAAAAGCTCTGCGGAATGTAATCTGAGATACGGTGTTCGTACGACCACCACCCACAACAGAAAAAAATGCACTGCCTAGCACTTTGTGTGCGCAATTTTGCATGCAATGAATACCCGAACTAGAAAAGGGCAAGGTGCACCATAATAATGCAGTATAATCTACATAGGAAGAACCGTCCTTTCCCTTAGGAGAAAATGCAATCGCATAAAACCTTTTGTGATAGCAAGTAGAGGCAGTATCCTCATAAATTGTTTGGAACCTAACATTTTGACCATTATATATTATTGAATTTCGGCCATTGTCTGGGTTAGGCCATTATCAAGCGCCCTGATGATAGTTTATTTTGCCAATGTGACATGTCACTGCATCGACTGTGTTGCATAGCAGGAAACAAAGTGCCCTAACAGGAAGAAAGGCCCATCCTGGGGGATTTAATGACATCAGATATTGTGCGGCTCTACAAACAAATGGGGTTGATAGAATGCACAGAATGCATTCGTGGGTGCACGGGCGTCGATGGTGGGCCATATGTGTGCATTGTGAATGGAGGAGGGGGCGGGGAGTATGTGAAAGAGCACATTGGCTGCTAGGAGGAGACTCACAATGTGATGATACATGAATTATCATCTATGGGAGGCACCTGAGGATTAGTGTTAAAGGAACAGACTTTTTGTGAGGGCAACTGGCCCCCTAACAAGGGTAGCGAGCAAGAGCGTGGGTATGTGTGTTGGTGGGTAGCGGAAGGATGAGGAATATGATTTTGTTGAGGTTATAGACCTCTAATGTACTTTTGATTCGAGACAGAGCACGTCAGTTTTCTTCTGTGCTTTCCTTCTAATACGTAAGATCCAGCCGGATAGTTATTTTAGTCTAACTTTAACTGTGTCTATTTTACTTTAGTTTAGCTAGAATGAGACCTCACTGTTATTGTTGTTGTTGTTGTTGTTGTTTTTGTTGTCTTATTCGTCGTCGTCGTCGTTGTCGTCGTTGTTGTTGGTGGTGATGCTATTGCTTTTGTTGTTGGCATGTATAGTAAGGACCATGCAAGTAGGACACTGTCTGCTTGGACAAGCCAGAGTGTGTGTATAATTGTAGTTTGGAAACAGTGAACAACCAATTAGCTTTCATCTCACGAAACGTTATTGTAGCTGAGCATGTTGGACACAAAATAACCTACAAGACGCTAGAGGGCTGAATGATAGGGGAACTTTGAGTCCAGAGGATAGCACTGAAACTATGTAATTGTACATGTACTATATAAATAAATTTCTCAGTTTCAAAGTTTAGTTATTTCAAAGGTCGAATTCTTGCAACTGAAATTTGGAACACATTAGCAATGGGTATTGTCTGTTGATGATACAAATGTCAAATATCTAGGTGATATGATTATGACACGCTTACAACTTAAACACGCATGTCTAACAATAGTATCTCTGGTATGCTCTTGACTCATAGACGCTTACTTTTCATTTGATTTTTTGCCATATTATGGGTTTGTTTGTTGTTTTTTTTGTCACGAAAGGTTAATGAAATTTACGACACTTATAGAGTATGTCTATCTGTTTATGTAACCGATTTTTTTTTTCAGCTCTTGAAGTGTTTGAATTCTAAATAACAAGTCAGTAATATCTATGTCCTCGACACGCCTCCACACCGATCACCGAATACAATCGAATAAAGGACAATGATCGAGGTCACTTGACCTAGTTCCAACCCGATCATAGAAAGATAGCCTACTTTGGCTAGCTTTACCGAGAGATTTAACTCACTAATGCGACACCTTTTCTTTTGTTCTCTTCCTTCTACATTCGTATAAGAGTCTTTGCGAAAGGTCAGCGCAGCCCGCCGCCTCTTGTAATCATTAGTCTTAATGCTTGGTTACTCGCCATCTTAATGGTTATTGGTTTTCTGACGTCCTTGGTCGACCTTGGGACATCCCAGCGCGCTTGAATAGTCCGGAGTAATGTGGTGGTCAGTCGTGGAGCCATTTCACCTTAAAAGTACGGTCATTTGAAGCATCAATCATTTGGTCATCCCCGGATCCTGGTACCCTCCCCTCTTCCCCCTCTTTCCCCCAAAAATCCCCTGGCGAAACTGATGGAACTTGTAACTGGACTTGACTTTCTTCAGGGACAATGAACCTGCCATAGCGTGTCTGATGAAGTCATGCCTGTCACTAACATTTCATGCACAGGAGGCCTTAAAAAGATTAGAAATGCACTGGCCAGAGACAGAAATAAATAACAGAAATAATTATTTGTACGTAAAATGTAAAAGATTAGTGCAAATTATGAGGAGGTGAGAACATGTTATTTCTTCTTTCGCCTAGCAACGCATTCACTGCTGCATTGTTATAGCCACGTAAATGAGAAGAAGGCTAGAATCGTATTACCACACCTCCATTCAAAATCCCTGTTGTCTGGTCACTTAATTAAGCAGTAAGCACCACACATTCACTGGTAATAACTAGGCCAGAACGAATGAATGTTTTGTAAGAGTTGTAGCATTTGCACGAGTATTCTTCCTTAGAGATATATGGAACCTGATAATGCAGTCACAGAGTCTTATAACGAAGTGAAGACCACTTCTTCACATTAGATTTACTCACATCCACTTAAGTGGATATTAAGCCTATACATGGATGTAGACTTATAAGCATACGAATTTAACACGGTCTGCCACACTAAGAATCTGTATGTCCATCTAACTTAAGAAAACATGACTTTCTTTATTTTTTTAAAAGTATATAGTCACTTTTCGCGAACATCGCAGATCAGGTAAATCAAGTGAACTTGCAAGGGAAGGGAGAAAGAGAGGAGGAGGCAGGAAGGGGTGCCAATGCGCTCTCATATTTCGAAGTATTAACCTGCATTCCTCCCCTCTCCCCTCCCTACCACTCTCAATATCTCTTTTACTGTGTTTCTCACCGCTTTCTTTGCACCGCTTTCAATGCCATCTGAAGGTTTACAAGAGAGAATTGCCGCCATCCATTTCAAGTGGATCTAACCTAGAGACTAAGTAGCTATTCCTTTTATAAGGATATACGCATTTCAGTACATGGATATTAATTATACTAATATATTATTACTTATATTAATATATTAATATTTAATGTCTACTCAGCAGATCAGTGCTATCCTTGAAAGGAAACCTTGTGCAAAGCAATATAAAAAGAGTGTACATTTGGTTTCAATTTCATTCTTTCAGATTTTGATCGACAATAAACTGCTGGTGTTTGAGAAATTTATAGCACTGTCTTCAAGCTTCTTCCTGAGGGAGCACCGCGGAGTAGCGACTGTTACGTAATGATTCCCCTCCGGCAATCACTTGCCGACACAGCGGAGTTGCGACCATATTTCNCTAGGTAGTAATCGTGAGTAATCGGGTACCCGGGTTTTGAATATGGCGATTAGTATTACCCGAGATTACTTCTTGGACCGGGTTTGGCACAGGCCTACTGTTCATCCAAAGTACTTCAAAACTGCTATTTTCATTACTTTATTGTACATATAAAAAATATTCTGACATGCTAAAAGTAGCAAGGCTGAATTCAGGTTGATAATATTATAAATATTAGTGACAATCCCAAGCCCGTAAACGCAGAGGGGAAATGTATCGAAGTACATGTAATCGCCTATCGAGTGATACCCTAGACAATAGACTAGGCAGTCGCTACTCCGCTGCGAATATTTCTTTGATCTTTTAATAATAGGCAGATTAATAGTCGCTATTCCGCAGTGCAGCCCTTCCTGAATTCCGAATAAGCTGGTGGGCGGAGGCTGATCAAGCTAGCGTTATGAGCTGTGTAATTACGGATCAACAGGATCTGACAGATCTATTGCAACTCGCGGGCCTATGATTCTAGCTGACAACTCAGATCATGCAGCTTATGGTGAGCGACGGCAGCCCGCAGTGAGATCAGTCGTGTTGTCAGGTCAGATTTCATGAGGCAGTCAAGCCAAATTTGAAAAAAAGAGCCAACGATAATGTTATTAAAATTGTGAAACTCAATAGTAACATAAAGTGCCTACTTTTTGGCGGCTTTTGAAACTTTTGAAGCCTTTTTGTAAAAAAAAATTATAGAGGAAAAATAACAAGGGCCAAAGAAATTTAAAAGTAGCCGAATTTGGGGTTTTAGACCCCAACCTGGCAGTACTGCTGTTCTGCTGTATATGTGTTCTAAACGACGAAATAGCTTCTATACTATCATTTAGAGCAAAATACCCTGGAAAGAGATGAGGCTCATGGGACATGTACTTAAACATAAGGCAGTCATAGGCATATTTTAAGGAATCACACAAATTCATACGACATGCCAAAAAACAATGTGTTTGTTTTTCTTAATCTGTAAGGATAATATGAAATCCATCTTTTTGCCAAACTGGATGAGAATAAGACCGAGTAGGCCTATAGTGAATTCATAAGATTGCTAGATTGGGGAAATCACAGAAAGATTACCAAACTTGCACGATTTTGCATGAAAATGTATTACTATTATAGAATGAAATAGGAAATCTCTCTTTTGACATGACAAAATTTATCATTGTTCTTTCTTTCTTTCTTTCTTTCTTTCTTTCTTTCTTTCTTTCTTTCTTTCTTTCTCTCTTTCTTTCTTTCTTTCTTTCTTCACATTTTTGTCTTTTTTTTTTTTCAATCTTCCCTTGTTTGCCTTGGATATTGTACTTTTTGTGATGCAAAATTTCTGGCCAAGAGCCTAAATCTGAAACTTGAAACTTTGTTTGTCATGGTTTTTTCCTTGAAGGTCCCTTGTTGTATTGTTCTTCACAGGCGACAGTCTCATATCTGTTTAATTCCCTATGTACCTCTTGAAAACAGAGATCTCCTGCTTTAGCTCATCCATCAGTTTTACAACGATTACTCCAATCTCTTTGTCTCTCTCCATCATTTCTGCTGCAATCCTTCCATCCATCCTAGTCTTCATCCAGGCTTGGGAACGATGGCTTGGGGATTTAGATCTACGCACTTTACTGAATTCCTTATATATGTGACATGGTTTTCACGGACACGGCAGTCTTAAGAGACCTGAACTGATTAAAATTACATGTCTCCCTATTGATTTTGCTGGCTTGTTTCACACGTAGGCAAATGGTTTTTGAAAGAGTTCGTGGACAAGCTGTCTCGGGACACGACATATTCTTTTATAATAACTTCTAACCCTTCCCGGCCCCATTCCCCTTCCTTCCTCTTTTCTTTCCTCACACCTTTCCGAAACCTTCCATCAATCCTAAGTTAGGATTCGGAAGAGTTAAGAAAAGAGAGAGAGACATAGAGACAGAGAGACAGATTCGGAGACACAGAGAGTGAGAGAGTGAGAGAGAGAGAGAGAGAGAGAGAGAGAAAAAGAGAGAGAGAGAGAGAGAGAAAGACAAACACATGAAACTTTTTTTTTTTTCGACGGGGAATACTTTTTACATGTTTTCCAACGTAGAAAATTTCATTCATAATAATTGTTCATGTATTTTCTCCTTGTATATTTCTAATATTCTGTACACGCACAGCAGTTCACATCGTGCATAATAATATAATCACACTAGGCATGATGGATTCCATAATAACAAAGTCATTGCCACTCATGGCAGTACAACAGCTCGGTTTCTCCTTCCTGTTCCCTACTCTATCCCCTAGTTTAGTTTAAACCACAGAATAATAAATAAAAAGAAAAGTATACAGACGCACTCATCACACGAGGAGACGTCACCACTCACCATCCCACTCGCATCCATGCCAACCATATGGTTTTGGCACCAAGGACAAAATGTCGGCTGTGTTTGAAACCAATGTCGCCCATAGAGTCGTAATCCATCTCTGGAATTTGAGAGTTCTTAAACTCCTCTGCGTATTGCTGCCGGTACATAATACTGAAAATTTTTCAAATCATTATTGGACTTACGACAACATAAATCTCGCACAGCAGACTATGGTGTATGTTCTGATCCTTTTGTCCCCAAAAAGCCTGAACTATATGTATGTATCTGACGTACCACTACGTCTTATTTCCGACCTAATGAACTATTCCTACGTTCAGGGGCACAATTTCGCCGTAATCCTATCGAAGCGTCATAAAATAAAATTCAAAGAAATATATGCGCTAGGATGCGATTTTTGCTTCCTCGCGTCAGCCACGCGGAAAAGTGAGCGGGACTTTGACACTGGTTAGAAACTTTGGAATTATTTGAATTATACCGGAAGCAATAGCTCGGACACAAAGGCGGCCACCATGTGCGGCTTCAAATTTGTTAAGGAAACTTTTTATCAACGGCCTTGAGTGGAGAGAGGATTTGGTGGTATTTGGTGGAGAGTATATAGTACTATGTATGTTGGTAAATAAGACAAAGACATAAGTATAGCCGACATCACTGACAAGTCTGCACACTCTTTTCTAACTCTTTCGCATCAGTCGCAGCCATCTTGACTTGCTTAGAGGCTCTTCATTCCTTTAGAATCTCGGAGGACTCTCCACAGAATAAAACGACAGCTTCTTTCGTTCACCCGCGGAGACCAAATCAGCATAGCCCAGGCTAACGAGTTCATGGTAACCTGAGCACTTAAAAAACATGATGTTGCGAAGGGGATAAGGAAAAAAAATGAGGACGGTGGACCGTCCGACTTTATTTTTGAATTGGTTGTTGTAGACTTCACTTTAGTCCCTACTTTTGGAGGAATTAGGACTGTGGACACTGTGGAAGTCTACTGGTAGGTCTACCTTTAGTTAATTTCCTGTTATTTTGTGTTATTTCCTTGCTTTGGATCTACAAAGTGCTCAAATCAAACTAGCCTCTTGTGTTCGATCATCTGAGTTAATCACACAGCAAAACATAATGTTTTTAAGGCAAACTTTTCTTACCTGCTACAGTGTACAACTTCACCTACGTGATGTTTCTATGTACATAACAAGAGCGTTCCGAAAGTTGGATGGCATTAAGATGATAATGGAGTTTCGGAACACTCAGAAAAACAGCTTTTAGTGAGTCCGTATTTATCTGTTTTGTACTCTGTAAATAGGGCCCAGTGGACACACGGGACTTAGAGGACATATTGATTAGATACAGTGGCGAAGACCAAACGGGCCTAGGCGTTCTCATTCTCTGAGAACATCCTATAATATCACCCCTCCCCCCTTTCAAATCTACTGTTTTCCAGCTGATTCCCAATACCGATAGCTAAATTTCAAATTACTACTTTGCCATTTAACGGAAAAAGATGGTATACGCCAAATTATAGGAAAGTCACCTTTTGGCATCTTTTGTGCACCGCTTTAAGTGCTCAGTTTTCCCATCTCGGGGTGTTTCTTCGTAGGGTCAATGCTAAAGTTGTTTCCGTCTCCTGTAAAACTTGTGGTCCAGGCACAAACCGACCTTTTTAACGTAAGGGACAGTCGGCTGTAGCAGTGCTTTCCTCCTCAACACTGTTCTGCCAGACACACTCCCCGCTCCCCTTCCCAAGTATCCATTGCTCCGCCTCTACTGAGATATGACAAGCAAAATGCACCAAAGAAAGTGGCTGTAGAGCGGCTTGGGTTTACTTCTATTGCCAGGCATTGTATCCGCAATAAAGCCGTTGTAATAGGGGTGCGTTTACTACTTCAGATCGATAGAGGTCCGTGGAGCGGCCAGAGGATAATGACAGCAAGTATGCAGGTCATATCCTGGAGTTGCCTTGGTCCGTAAAGTTTATACGAAAACCGCTCACGGACCCAGTAAGCATGGCGCTCGACTAGAACCCACGAGGAAAGAGAAAAAAAAACCAAGACAAACATGGGAAAAGACAGCTCTGAGCGTGAGCGTGAACTGAGAGGAGAAACATGTAATTCCGCAAAGCGGACTACGCCCTATAGAGTACGCCGGAGAAACCATATATATGGATCCTTTGCTCCTTCTACTTCGGGCGAAACGGAATATCAGTAACAGTGATGGTAGTAGAGTAAAGCTGAAGGACTGATCTATATTAATCCATTTGGAAAAAGACCATATCCGCCCAAAACATAATTTAATAGGAGACGCAAAGAACTTTCGTGTCGCACTTCGCTTAATTAATAATCTGTGGTGCATACGGTTGGCTCATGGCTGTCTCGGAATCCCGAATGGGAAGTTGAGCTCTATACACAGCTGTAAAATAATGAATTTCACCTTTTTTTAGCGTATACGGTCTTTTTCCGTAAAAGGGCAAAATGGTGGCCACCATTTTCTCAGCAAGAGTGCAAGCATATTATTATGATTTGATGACGTCTTTCTGCCAAGCTATTTTTGTCAACGCGTAAGTGAGTATGTAAGGATATTCTATGCTAGAAGAGCCAAGAGACGTGAAAAGACACTTTTAAAACACTTTATTTAGCTCATGTCAGAAAGATATGAAGAGCATTCGCTAGAGGTTACAAAACAATTAACAAGCAACAAGAGCATAAATAAAAAACAATGGCAGACGTGAAAGTATTAAATGTAGCTCTAAACCCATAGAGAAATCATTTTCTACAAAACATCAGAAATGGAATGATCTGACTGAAGTTCTTCATTACAGCGGTGATTTATTCTAAATCTTGTGCCCTGAGATGTTAAGTTCATTTGGGTTTGTGTGATAATTTTTTGGCAATATTTTTTTTTTTGCACCTTCAAATACTCCCCATCCGTATCTTTTTATTAACTCCTTGGGTTAACCAACGAATCACTTTGAATCATCGACAGAATTACGGGAAACATAGAATAGACTTTGGAAATCCTGTATTTGTACTTTTTAATTATTTCAATTCATCCTAAAATTAAAAAAAAAAAAGCAGCCTCTACATTATTTCACTTCTTAATCTATGTCGATCTGTCAATTGCTTATAATCTCAACTCGATAGAAATAATTTCGATTAAGACATGGGCACACTTAGCCACTGTGTCTGTTGAGTCTTTTAGGTAATGGGTTGCAATTAAATGATAAGTATGTTTGAACGGATTGTGACACAGAGATTTTCAAAAAAAAAAAAACTGATGTGATTACAGCGTGGCCAGGTGGCTTGTAACTCATTCTCACAATCTGAAAACCGTCAAGTCCGAAACTTATGGATTTGGCTCTTGGGTCGCGCAGTATACTTTGGCTTACCCTCTCGAAACATGGTAACTCCCATTCCTCACGCCACCCATGTGTAAATGAGGAGGCCCACCTGGTACTACTGTCAGGGGAACCAGATCGTTGCACAGCGGCTATTAGCAACTACTTTGATATGTGTTTCATCAATTATAATCTATAAACTTTTAGTATCAGTTGTATTGATATTTTTAGGCATTAGAATGAGATATACGTATAACATTATATGACACGCCAAAAACAATTTACTTCCGATGTAAANAAAAGCCCCCCCCCCCCACCCCTCACTTTTTTTTCTTTTATCTCGTCGCCATTTTGTATACAAGTTTTCTCTATACGGGGAAAAAGATTTCTTGCACAGAGCTCAGACACTGTCTAGCTAGTAAGCTTATTTCACGAGTAAATGATAAGTTATGGACTGATAACACACACACACACACACACACACACACACACACACACACACACACACACACACACACACACACACACACACACACACACANACACACACACACACACACACACACACACACACACATCTCGAGTTTTTGAGGAGGACGTCGAGAGCATGTAACATGAGACTGCCATTAACGGAGTGTCTGTTTTCTGCGTACATTATGATGTTGTGACTCTACGTGCTTTTTTCATCTGGATGATCTTGTTTCTGTCCGCATACTAATCCCGGCGGTCGATTGGCCTGTCTCAGGACTTTTCTTACGGTACACTTAACCACATATATGAATGGTCTCCCATCATGAAACAAATGGTTTTATAACAGAACAGAGTTTATCCACTTAAAATACTTAATCATTTTCCATTTCTGTGCAAAATAATTAACAACAACAACAAAAACAACAACAACAACAACAACAACAACAATAACAACAACAACAACAACAACAACGGAGAAATAGTGAAATAATAATGGCGTTTATTTATGTCTTGTTACTTTAAGAGTTTGAGGTTGTAAGAGCGAGACATTTATTAAAATTTTCTCATCGAACCTCAGGTCTGATGCCACTAATATGCTCAAATTATATACTGTTTACAGTAGAGGTCCTTCATTTAGATTTTTCACAATTCTAATTTAGATGAAAAAAGGTTAAAAATCTGGCCGTCTTTTGCAGACCACAGACCCGCACAAATGAAATCCGCTGAAGCCACCTAGAAACATCGCCAGCAACATTTTTTTTTCACGAATTCAGAACCGAATTTCACCACGTTTGCGGCGTGGTGTCATGTTATACAATTATTTCTACACAATACTCTGCTGTTATTGATTCCGATTGTCCACTTTTTGGGTTGTTTTTTTTTTGTTTTGACCAGTTAGGTCCCTTCAACCTTTAAAGTCACAGTGAAAAGAAGTGTCAATGTTTGAAGTTGTTTACTTTATAGCCAGATGACGCTGAACACAGCACATTGTAAACTTGTTTTTTTGCTTTCTTCTGCGATAAGACCTGGGCTGCATTCTACATTGAAAATGTTCGTTACAGTGATCAATGATAATGCTGATGATTATGAAGATAATTATAAAACGATAATGACGTAACTATGACTTTTATCTGCATCCCTTAACTATGACAGTACAGTGATGAAAGCGTTCTCGCTGCTTCAATTAAAAAAAAACAAAACACGGAAAACTTCAAAATAGGGTGGTTAAATTGTCAGCAAAAGAGCCAGGGATAGCCAAACACTGTTTACACACGCAATCATCACCGCTCTGGTCTTTAGTTAGGGTGGCCTGGAAGTGCTGCCATTGTAAGTAATGGTAAATGGGTTGCACTTCCTAAAATCGGGGTGGGCAGAGGAAATTGCCAAAAATTATTGTTTGGGGAAGATTGAGGACGATGAGACGGGATAATGGAAACACCAGGAGGGCCGTTTATTTATAGATTCGGAAAGTCCCTCTTGTGTAATTGTCCCTCTCTATGCTGAAGGGCACAGTTTATTTTTTTTTTCCGCGGGAGATAATAGTTTTTTGTCTGAAAGGGAGGCTAAGGGATAGTTTCTTATATAGAACTCTCCTTTATGCACTTTCCAGTGTGAACGTAATATTAATATCTAAATGTAACTGGATGGAAATGCAATGTAGTATTCGTTCTCTCCCAATAAAGGGGAGGAATGTGAGCTCAGTCTGATATTTTTTAGGATGTTACATATTATTTTAGGGAAGTATGTCACCAGGTATTTTACCAAATTACTGTGAAAGATCAATTTTGAGAAGATGGGCTGAAAAAACCTACACCGGAAATTTCCTGTTCCTGCCGGGGATCGAACCAGGGTCTCTCAGCTTGCAAAATCTGAACGTGTTACCACTACAGTACAGGGATGATAACTTCACAGCAATTTAATCCTTAAACACCTGCTGCCTGAATATTGTTTACTAACCTCCACGTGCAAGCCTAGTGTTCACCCGTGACCCTAACACACTTCCTGACAGCTCACATAAAGCAATGGTTTTGTATTGCTTATTCATCCCTCTATTATTAAAATATTCATATGAGAGATTATCTAATTGACAATTTGCTTATGCTGTAGACCTATGGGCCTTCTCAATAAGGGGTGATAAGGTCGAAAAGGGGATGAGCAGGTCATATTTAGTTACATTATGCACAGTTTCCCCAGAGCAACACATATAAAAAGTAAAAAAAAAAATTGGTTGCATGTCCCTGTACCATCAACGCCAGATTCAAGAAAAGGACACGCATGAAAATTTCAGCTTCTCACAAGATTCACTGCACCAGCTGTCCAGAAAAAAAAAAATCAGAGGTCATCTTCAGACCCTGAAATCAGCACTGCGGATTAAAAGCCCACCTGTACCTCACTGGACTAAACACTAAACAGCCCTATCTGCTCTTGTAGCACTGCACTGTAGACCAGATATATCAACACCTATTCCAGCAATGGCCCGCCGCTCAACCTTGAGATAGCAAATCTGGCCCTTGAAAACAACAGCCGAGAAGAATACTAGAGAGACTTGGTCGGCCCACAGAGGATAGCGACCTTCATGGACAGGACTGAACCGACGGCATGGCTGAGGAATGGAAACGAAAACGAAAATAGTTGGATGATGCTTATTTTGTAACGTAGTCATCTCTGCTTAAATCACAACCCTTATGACACAGGAAAAGTGCGATTATCCAGTAACTTTTAACAGGAATAGAAATATTGCATTTTGTTATGTGAAAAATGTTGTGATTAAGCGAAGGTTGCAAATATCAGGACTGCGATTAACTGTGAAGGTGGCTCTTGGCTGAAGTTACCGCCTGTTCGTTAATTATTTTGTCACCCGCCGCAGGTCTCAGCAAAGTTTTGATACTGGCTGGTCCAGCTTGATCCCAGAAAAAAAAAACCTCATGTGTTGATGATGTTCGAAAAGTGACAATGAAAAAAAGTGATTGTATGGCTTAGTCAAATTTAATTTAAGAAGAGAAATAAAGAAGCATAGTGATTTCATGAAAATATTACTTAGCTATGTTTAGCTGGCATAGAACACAGAATAGATTTGAACAGAACATTATTGGGCTCGAAAGATGGTTACAGTGACTTTAAAATGCTGCTCTGCCATTAACCTTCAGACCCTGATACAAGCACTTTTTTTTATTTCTGTGGAAATAAACTATAGGCCTTTTATAACAAAACCAAAAAAATCTGGCCACTTCCTGGTTTCTCGGCTAGGGACGTCATTCCGAAGTCTTCTCGGATAAGGGCAATAAATCCGAAGGACCCGTATGCATGAGTTGCATGGCCCATGTGGCTGGGGATACTGTGACAACAGGAAAACGTGTGTAAACACATAAATCATTCTAAGAGTGTTTGCAGACAGTTGTCGTACAAAATATAAATAGAGAGTGCAATTGTCCTCTATACGAGTAGAAATGCCATTTCTGATGCCAATTCTGCAAGATTGCTCTCTCTCTCTCTCTCTCTCTCTCTCTCTCTCTCTCTCTCTCTCTCTCTCTCTTTTCTCTAATCTAACATCAGTATGAGACTTGTAGATGAGACGTAGAATAAAACTGTTACAGGGGCTTGGAGCAAAGATCGCAGGTGGCAGATTTATACGGACTGGCGCAGGATTCGTTACCTAGATGCGATATTTCTCCCTGAAGGCGCGAATCTATCACACCTGCACACGCCATGACATGGTTATTGTGAAGTTCCTACCCTCTAGACGCTTCTAGTATGATGATTACAAGAGTTGTGTCGTAACGTTTCAAATCTATTAAAATTCAGCTTTAGCCAATTTAGAATGAAGTTGTGAGGACATAAACTGTAGCTGTGAGTGCCATGTCCGATTGTAGTGGATTTACAGTAGGAATGTCACGAAGTCGTAGCCTAGTGCGACAAGAGAGATAGGAAGATTCTCTTACTGGGTGAGTTAGGCAGGCAACAGAAGATCTTCAGAGGAAGATACCACTGTCTGGCAAGTATTTCGGCTCTTTGATTCCCTGACACTCCAAGGGAGCTAGACCACATTTGCGTATTCTTCTGTTGTGTGTGTTGTTTTTTTTTAAATTTTGCCTCAAGAGGGATTCGAACCTGCAATTAAATACTAGTTTGATGCGGCTGTTTTCTTCCTAAGATCTTCTGTTAATCTCTCACCGGTAGATCCAGGGTGCTTTCTGTCGATGGATGGATGGATGGATGGATGGATGGATGGATGGATGGATGGATGAGTACGAGTATTCAGTGACCTTTTAGTTGGCTGATTCCTGATATAAAAATCGAATCAGACCTTCACTAATTTGACATGAAAGTACAGGAAAGGCTCGCATACAAGATTAATGGACTCGCCCAATGAGGGGTAACTCTTACAATACCAGGCTCACTGCTGTGTCGAGCGGCTAATGCCGTGATGAATATGCATTGGCCCAGGGCACGCGCAGATTCTTTCAGCTTGACATACCGGAAGTGCCAGGAACACCGGTGACAGGAACAGGTTTAACAGTGATCAAATATTTTTTATTTTGGTCGCACGGATTGGTCAGACTCAGAGAAAAAAAAGGGCACTATGTTATGAGAGTAACATTTTATCAATCAAACTCAACCATTTCTTACCCCTTCATGCAAACCCTCTGTGATTATACCCTTAGAGTAGTGGGTGATCCTATAATTCATTGCCGTGGTGTCAGTGTTCAAAGAGAGGAAACCAGATCATCCGCTGAGCCACATACGTAGAGCCACCGGGCCAGAGACTGTTCCCAAGTACGGCAAAAATGTCCAGTTGTGATAATCTATGACGAAAATTTAAGGATATTTCAAAGTCACCAAAATTAGCCTTAGAAAAACTTTCCATCAGATTAAGAATAAGTTTGTATTTGTGGCCCCCGGGGGATGGATGAATAAAGATAATAGATCTGTGTTCCATTCATACTCGTAATGCTACATTTAAAAGGAAACTCCTTTTGAATGTCTAAACTAAAATGTTATATATGCCAGATTTCGCTGTTTTGTTGCCTTTGATCAAGATGTCTTTCTACAGATTGGATGTCCATGCAATTAAGGGTTTCACTTGTAAATTCTGACTGTTGGTTGTGATGGGTACTATTTTATTTATTGTTCTTGTACGTCCTAAATGTTATCTGTCTGTGAAAAGAAACGAAATATATCAAATTCAGAATAGGATATTGCATAACATTATAATCAATGGAATGTTGTTAGAATCTGTATTCAAAGTGTGCCTAAAATGTATGCATTACAGATTTTGTAATAAGATCAGAGTGTCACTTCCGAGGACTTCTGGGTATCAAGAGCCTAATCCATTGCTTCTTTCTTTGGGGGGGAGAGGGTGGGAGCGGGGTGGAAGCGGGTCATATACAAAATGTTGTGTTGTTATTGAATATAATGACATCATAATAATGGTGATGATTAAAAACGACTATTTAAGTAATGAATGATGACACAGTGGATTACAAGGATAATCATGATTGATAGCATCCTCAATCATTACATAAGAATTCAAAGGCCTAGAAACCCATTTTAATGCATCGTTAATCATGAAAAAACGCCGTTGTGAAAACTTAAGTTGTACGCCAACGCAAAACGTCATGTCCTTGCTTCTCCTCTCAGAATTCTGTGACACTCAAATTCCTCGACGAAATCAGGGGAACTGGAAGTGAAGAGAAGAGAGTTCGCAGTGGCATTGCTCGCACTTGACAGCCAACGGAGGGACTCGCTTTGCCGAGCTGGGGAGCCGTTGCCGCCGCCAAGACAAATGAGAGACATTTCTGGGAACACCCGCTTCTTGTCATGTAGATAGAGGGCCGTTTCCGAAAGACAGTGAGAAATTTCTTATGAGCGGTATAATAGGAGTAGGTGATGAGATTGTCCTTCATGCAGAGACGATTTCGACACTTTCATCTAAGTCTGGGTTAGTATATTGTTTTGGCAATATTTTATGTATGCTTTCATCTTTAGTCATTTCCTTTCTTTTTTCTTTCTTTTTCTTTCCTTTATGTCTTGCGTGTCTTCTTTTGCTTTCTCATCAATTCTTTCTGATCCTTTTTGGTTTTTTTTATTACTTTAGTTCCTTTGCCCCATCTTTTCTTTCTTTCTTCTCTTCTGTCTGTCTTCATTCATTTTTTTCCGTCCTTTCTTTTTTTCCTTTATTTTTTTCTGTCCTAATGATGATAACACTTTTATTCATATTAAATAGCAGGGAAATAACAAACAACTAAAAAAAAAATTATGACAAATACATTACAGATCTAAATAGAAAATTAATTTAAATGTTTCATTTTTCATTTGCATTTTGGCTCTTCAGTGAGAAGAAAATCAAATAATAATATAATGCACCGAAACTGATGATATCTGGAAATATAACGACATAGAGTTAGAAACTGGTAGTTATTTCAGGTACTTGGGATTTACCTTGTCTAGCTCCGCGTCTTTCTTTCAAGGCATAAAGGTACTGGTAGATTCGGCACAGAGGACACTATTTGGATTAAAATCATTTATAGCAAAAAAATCTGAAATTTCACCGGAAATCCAGCTGTTCAGTTCTGTAGTCGCGCCTATTCTAAATTACGCTTGTGAGGTCTGGGGATTCTGTAAAGCAGATCCCATAGAAAAATATCACTTGAATTCCTTGAAGTATGTCCTTGGTGTGAGGAGGAGCACCCCTAATTGTTTCGTATATGGAGAATTGGGAGTGTTTCCCATGATCATCGAGAGACAAGTACGAATCGTAAAATACTGGTTAAAAATTATCCGGAAAAGTTTTGATGAAAATAATCTAGTGAAAAAAGTATTCAAAGAATTATACAAAATGTCAATTTCAGATCCAGAGACGGTATTGTAGGCAACGCTGGTTAAAGACCTTTTATCCCGAAATGGCTTCGCATATGTATGGATGGAAGAGAAAGTTGAAGATGTAGACGTATTTTTATCTGAGTTTAAAACACGTTTAACAGACTGTTGTAGACAGGAATGGAGGGAGGCAGTGACAGCCAGTAGTAATAATAGATTGTATAAACATATCAAATCAGACCTGGAATATGCAAGTTACTTAAAGTAACGTATGTCAGTGCAAAGCAAGGAGAATGGCTCTTAACTAGGATCAGACTAAGCTCACATGCATTCATGGTGGAAAGGGGGAAGTGGGAGAGGCTTAAAGTAGACCAACAAGAAGAGAGTGTAGTTTGAGAGAGTGAGTGATTACAGCAGTAATGTCATGATTTGTGGGTCAGTTTAACTCTCGAAAGTCTGGGTGTCAGCTAGATGAGAAAGTGGTAGATGAGTGGCAATAGCGTGCATGAGGAACATGGTTTATGTCTTGGCAGTGGATTGTACTCATGTAATATAGTATTGTTTGCATTATGTTGGCCTATGGCCTAATAAAATCTTTGAACTTGAACTTGAACTTTATCCCTATGATAGTCTAAGGAAATACAGACGAAGACGATGCTAAACCAGTTCCATCTCTGAACCTGTGGTAATAGGAAACTTTGTGGTCTTCAATATAATAACAACAAGAAAAACAAAAAACAGCAATAACAACAACAACAATAAGAAAAACAAAACAGCAATAACAACAACAACAACAACAACAACAACAACAGAAAAAGGCATATCTTATGAAGATTGTACTTCTATGCTGACTCTGGAAAATGCCAGACTTGTAGTTTGAGGTCTACTCATTACAGTGGTTTTGGATGGTTGTCATTAACAGAAAACTTCGTTTACTTTTTAAACCGATTACTGAGAAAGCATTAGCTCCNGTCCTAATGACGGTAACACTTTTATTCATAATAAATAGCAGGGAAATAACAAACAACTAAAATACAAAATTATGACAAATACATTACAGATCTAAATAGAAAATTAATTTAAATGTTTCATTTTTCATTTGCATTTTGGCTCTTTAGTGGGAAGAAGATCAAATAATAATATAATGCACCGAAATGCAGAAAACTGATGATATCTGGAAATATAACGACGTAGAGTTAGAAACTGGTAGTTATTTCAGGTACTTGAGATTTACCTTGTCTAGCTCAGCGTCCTTCTCTCAAGGCATAAAGGTACTGGTAGATTCGGCACAGAGGACATTATTTGGATTAAAATCATTTATAGCAAAAAATTCTGAAATTTCACCGGATATCCAACTCCAGTTGTTCAGTTCTGTAGTCGCGCCTATTCTAAATTACGCTTGTGAGGTCTGGGGATTCTGTAAAGCAGACCCCATAGAAAAATTTCACTTGGATTTTTTTAAAGTCTGTCCTTGATGTGAGGAGGAGCACCCCTAATTGTTTCGTATATGGAGAATTGGGGGTGTTTCCCATGATCATCGAGACACAAGTACGAATCATAAAATACTGGTTAAAAATGATCCGGAAAAGTTTTGATGAAAATAATCTAGTGAAAAAAGTATACAAAGAATTATACAAAATATCAATTTCAGATCCAGAGACGGTATCGTGGCAACGCTGGTTAAAGACCTTTTATCCCGAAATGGCTTTGCATATGTATGGATGGAACAGAAAGTTGAAGATGTAAACGTATTTTTATCTGAGTTTAAAACACGTTTAACAGACTGTTATAGACAGGAATGGAGGGAGGCAGTGACAGCCAGTAGTAATAATAGATTGTATAAACATATCAAATCAGACCTGGAATATGAAAGTTACTTAAACGCATGGCAGTGCAAAGCAAGGAGAATGGCTCTTACTAGGATCAGACTAAGCTCACATGCATTCATGGTGGAAAGGGGGAGGTGAGAGAGACTTAAAGTAGACCATATGAATAGAAAATGTAGCTTATGTAATGATATAGAGGATGAGTTCCATTGTCTGATAGTATGTCCACGGTTTAAGGAATTTGGGACACAACTACTTCCGGGATATTTAAAAGTTTAACCAAATATGTATAGATTAATAAAATACTTTAAAAGTGAGTGGGGTGAAGACATACGCAGACTGAGTAATTTATGTTTCGGAATATTGAAGACATATAATTCAGAAATTTGAGGAGTGTAGTTTGAGAGAGTGAGTGATGACAGCAGTAATGTCATGATTTGTGTGTCAGTTTAACTCTCAAAAGTCTGTAGTGGTAGATGAGTGGCAATAGCGCGCATGAGGAACACGGTTTATGTCTTGGCAGTGGAGTGTACTCATGTAATATAGTATTGCATGCATTATGTTGGCCTATGGCCTAATAAAATCTTTGAACTTGAACTTGAACTTCATCCCTATGATAGTCTAAGGAAATACAGACGAAGACGATGCTAAACCAGTTCCATCTCTGAACCTGTGGTAATAGGAAACTTTGTGGTCTTCAATACAATAACAACAAGAAAAACAAAAACAGCAATAACAAGAAGAAGAAGAAGGAGAAAAACAAAACAGCAATAACAACAACAACAACAACAACAACAACAACAACAACAACAACAACAACAACAACAGAAAAAGACATAATATCTTATGAAGATTATACTTCTATGCTGACTCTGGAAAATGCCAGACCTGTAGTTTGAGGTCTACTCATTACAGTGGTTTTGGATGGTTGTCATTAACAGAAAACTTCGTTTACTTTTTAAACCGATTACTGCGAAAGAATTAGCTCCAAACCTCATCGATATTCCTCTATTATAGAAGCTATGGGAGTACAGAATTTGCGAAAATCATAAGGGTTCCAAGACCCTAAATCGATTCGTCTCTTTGAGGCTAGTTACAAGAACTTCTTTAATGATTAAGACTCCCTTACGAACTTTAGGCATCTGATCTATGGTAGAAGAACGCTTATTGTATAGGCTTTTCACTGAACTTTCGTTCTACGAGCCGCAAAGCGAAAATCCCTACCAAAACTCGGGGTTATCCTAGCTAATCGCGGTAATGTTGTAAGTGCTTTCAAAAATATTCTACTCATATTTATCAGAATTTGAAACATCCGTAAGATGTGTATCTGGCTATCCTGGCTATACGCATTGAAAGATACTGTCCAAATGCTAATGACAGCGCCTCAGCACCTATCTGCTCCTCAGGTAATTTAAAGTTATGAAGTGACTTGGCCGGTTGGGGTAATAATAATGTGAAGCCATGTGAGCAGGCATTGCTTGGATAAGAGACTAGAAAACTCGATAACTAGGCTCATTATTATTATTAATATTATTAATATTTTTATTATTATTACTGTATCACATTTATATAGTTGAGAGCTAAGTCACTTGCCCCCCGTCCTAACACTCAGTGCCATGCCGCGGGAAAGTTATGGAGTTGTTCTTTATTTTCGTCCGAACCAGACTCCCTCGTGACCCTTCGGCTTCAGCAGAACAAACGAACAATGAAACCACACAAACTTGCCCAAGGCCAGGTCAGCGTATACTTTTAAACCACAATGCACTGAGGTATTATGTTTGGGGATTGTGACGTCTTAAGCTATTAGACTGATAAAGCACAAAAATTTGTTTCAGCCGAGACAATTTTCACAAGCGTGAAAAGAAAGGACGGTTTTCAGGCCATAAATTTACAATCTTTCTGTTGATCTAAAAAAAAACAAAAAAACTATTTTCTCGACAATTATGTTAGATGAACGTCTGTACTGATCAAGCATTCTGTCATATTTTCCAGGAATATTTATGCTTTAAACACTTTTTATAGGATTGAAACTGAATTTTGGGGACTTGTAGAACTTGATGAAAAGCCTCAGAACTGTGAATGTCTTCATGAACAGCTGCTAGTGTCTTGCACACTCAAAAACGCTCACTGAGATGGAAACTAAAAAGAAATACCTCTTTCAAACACTGAAACTTGTATTTCATAAAATAAGAATGGCCATTATTCTGTGATTACGTTCACAAAGCTGTAAAACGTTTTAAAAACAACATGTGCTAACAACCCTGATAATGCTTTCATTATTGTCCATTAGGAGCATGACAGGAAAGCCATAAACGTGTTTTACCTCCTCCTTCTTATAAATTAAGCTTGGGGTATCGCTGGTCGATTGGTCGATCTATCGTTTGTTAAATTTCGTGATTTGTTTATTTTGTCAGGTAAGTATTGTGTTCTAATGGAATCGTTTGACAAGTAGCCATCCAGTAGGAGATACTGGGAAGGAAACCAGATTTTACTGGACAATCTACTGTCAAAACTTATCTTAAAACTCAAAGGTTCTTACTCCTATTGTTTGTGGCAACGCATTAAATATGCATCCTGGGCATTAAATGCGGAGATAAAGCAAGCTTCCATTCACAATCTATGATATATCAACACTTACAGGTTCCGAA
The DNA here is from genome assembly GCA_033807755.1 of Ellobium chinense. NCBI lineage: Eukaryota > Metazoa > Mollusca > Gastropoda > Ellobiida > Ellobiidae > Ellobium > Ellobium chinense. The sequence continues at coordinate 2,847,431 of JAWQUT010000044.1, read as the reverse complement.
AGTCTAATTCGATTTGCCACTTTGAGCCAATACATTATTTTCTCTACAATCACCAACAAGAAGTCTCACAATCTCCAAAAATCCCCTCTGCAGAATTTAATGAGCTTATAAAGACTTTCATTTAGTCTTTTATCTCGCTTATAAGCTATGAACCTATACATCGCAAGCGCGAATTATTTTCCCTAACGAGAAGTGTTCCTCACGGGGGCCCACACCCTCATAAAAGTCTTTACCCCAAATTTCAGATTTAGTTCACAAAATCAGGAAAGAATGCACAGTAATCTGCGATCAGGTTTATGAACCTAAAGGGCATTCTGAGTAGTCTAATCTCTCTAAAGAAAGCCCGTGATAAAACATAAATATACAAAATCAGCATGCAGTCTAACATTGCAGTCCTCAAGCATTATTAACGCATGTGTTCTGAGTATTCCACTGCTAAAAATGTGCTTTGCCTTCTGTTGCTGTGACACAGACCACTGATTTATCTTTACATTTGCTACCATATTATTTTTCTCTCTGTTTTCTTGACATTAATTTTTCTTTTCCTCAACATCTTTTTCATTCAGTCACTCTCTGCGTTTGACTCTCTTCGTTTCAACTTTATGCAGCCAAATCTTGTGCTACTCACACTACGAACTGTTTATTCAAAAGTAACGCATTAATCAAAATGTAATATATTCATGTATTTCTTTTGATCTCATTACTTCATATTTAAAGGCACGGTTGCAGGGGAATCACAGTTTTATAACAGAGCAGTGCTAGTGTCAAATTTATGTCAGTATTGGGGACAAGGAAGTTTTCTATCTTCGTATTATTCAAACATGGAATCCCGTTTCTCCACTAGCTTTACAATGCTTTCGACGACGGCTTCTTTCAAGAGTTTAATTAAACAGAGTTTTAAATTTCCATCTGCGTGTCTTCGTGATCTCTTTTCAAACTGATCCTCTGGGAGTCTGTGGCGCTCTGGTATCATGGTCACTCGATACGTTTTCCGAAAAGGGTAGACAAAATAGAAGTAGAAGAAAGTAACTGTCAGTGTTTTTGAAGTAATACTTTCCATACAGATTGCCATTATTTTTATCGAGATTTTAGATCTGTGATTGCCATTATTTTTATCGAGATTTTAGATCTGTGATTCTTTTAAGCATTCGTAAATGGTTATATACAAGACTCAGTTCCGACTCATTGTCATGGCGCTCTGCACAGACTTAATGGATTTTCTGCCCCTGTTTTAAGTCATACTTATTTTATGTTTGGTGTGTGTATGCTTGGAAGATACAGATCTATACTTTAAGCAGATTAATTATAGTTGTAAATGGGAATGCTGTGCCTATCTCTTTAATCGCAGTAGTCGTCGTTTGGATTTTTAAATGAGGAACGTATTCATTTAAATTTAAAATTCAATATTTTAAAACAATGAACTATTATTTAGCTTAAATTTCGCACACATTAGCAAATGGAGATTGTCTGCTAATGCTGCATATTGAAGAAAAAAATAGTACGGTAGTTGCAATGATTATTGTGTAATGGTTGCGAAATATATAACAAATCTCTAGCAACAGCATGTGTGGCGTGCATCTAAAACACTGACCCCAGCACAAAAGTTGACACGTGTTTCTAATTTTTTTTCCTTTTTTGGTTGTGACAAAAGTATAAAACCTAGATCAGCACAATTTGCCTACTTATATCTGTCTGTTAATGGGCTTAATTTTTTTTTTGTTCCAATTACTCATTCGTGAAGTTTATGGACTTTGAATTACAAAAGAGTTTTTTTTTTCTTGGGGTGAGAGGGGAAGGCAGTATTTTAACTGCGCTGAATCTACAGCACTGTGGTTGATTCCCTGATATTGAGACAAAGCTGTGCATCTGATCCTCTCACTTACGATAGTTAACTGAAAATCATGCCAGTAGCAAACAAGTAATCTCATCTTTATTTCTTCCATTACTTACGTTCATATTTCACAAGTTTATTTCCATTGCAACAATGTTACAAAATATAGACATTTAATACCATTGGACAGTACACTACAAAAGTAAAGAAATTGCCGTAAAGCTAAAAACAGGAGTGTAGATGAGCAAGTAGGTAGAAAGCTTTACAGAATTACGGAACAATACAAATGGACTTTTATTTATATGAGGTTTCCGCACCCTTCCAGTACAATAAACTTGATTATAGGCCTGTGCTTGAAGCGGTATTTTGTTGCAGGTTTAAGTGCCGTGATTCTGTAAAGCTTTCTACCTACTTGCTCATCTACACATTGGACAGTACATACGCAGACAAATAGACAGACAATCAGACCAAAGAACAGACATACAAAGAGAAATTAATAGACACTCAGATAAACCGATGGATATATTAACATCCTAATCGTAACAGAAGACATAATATCATTTAGACCTACAAAGAGTACGACGCAATTGCAGGTAGTAAATGCTTGTATTAATGGTTAAGGACGGTTTTGAAGGATTGTACCTTCTCCAGGAACGAAAAGCATTCATGCTGTATCAGAGTTCAACTCTCAGTCAAGAGATGCTTTTCAAGACCCTCTGCGTCTCACATCTTAAATATTTGCTGAAAACTTTGATCCATCCGCTTTTTTATTAAAAAAAAAAAAAGCAAGAAAACTATCTTGCTTGTTCGCATCTGCAAGGATCAACTCAAATTACTCATGTAAGCCCAGATATTTTCAAAGTCTTATTTCAGGAAAACACTTTTCAGTATTCTGCATTCTGCAGACACCAGGGACTGCTACTGCTGTTCTGTCCCTCGACGGTCGGTTTCAACAAGTGCAATTAGCGAGTGACATCGAAATCTGAGAGGTGGGTGGGGGATAAATGTCATTGGTTGTCCTAGTTTCAGATCGAGGCCGCTCGATTGAAACGAGAACCTCTTTTGTTTTCCCCCATATTTTTATATGGGACAGCGTTGGGTCAGAGGCTCATCCCATATTTGTCCTTACAATAACAATGAATAAACTCGCCTTTTTATATGGACTTTTATGTATATGAGGTTTCCGCACCCTTCCAGTACAATAAATTTGACTTTAGGCCTGTCAGCTTTAAGCGATATTTTGTTGCAGGTTTAAGGGCAAAGGCATAGAAATACGAAATAACGAAACGATCGGGTGTGTATAAAACCCATAAAATGAGAAAAATCGTTCCCGAAATGTAGGCAAGAGGATGCAGAGAAACAGCTGTTCTTCAACAGATTGTTTTTCCCGAAATTATCCCGTCGAATGATCGAGAGGCCACATGGATTTAGCTTTCCATGGTAAAATTTATTTTAAGACAGGCTGGTCGAAATTACCACGTGTTACTTTCAGTATTTTCCACCCAGCGTTCTGTAACTAAATATAGACTACTCATCTCTGATGTTCCTCAATCAAATATGGTCTGGGACAGTTCTGTGACTTAACAGAAAGTCTTTTATTACCGAACTAATCCGACTTGATCGAATTCCTCAGTACGACCACAAAATGAGCACAATCTCATGACCAGAGATGTATAATGTTAGATTGTCAATTGCGCAATTGCCTAATTATTGGAAAGGCATACATGTCTGTCTCCATCGTGGAAGCATTGCCATTACATCAGAGATGAGTACGAGATATGGAATGTACAATTCACAAAATTACTGAGTACTTGCACAGCTGGCACTCCATTTGCACGAGCAAGACAATCTTGAATAACATCAAATAGCCCACATGTATGTCGGAGGGGCTGACCTGTCATACGATGAAATTACACAGAGGGGTCATAGCAACTTTTAGTGTAATGTTGTTCAGTTTCAAGCCATTCTTATGATATGATCAGAATTTACGCATGAGTGCAAGATCTTAAGAACGTAAAAATTTAATGAGAAATTAAGTTTCGTCATACCGGTACTAAGATGGATGTATACAATTCCGCTTTTCTCCAAACGTCAGTTATGATAAAAGTCCGCAACGATAACCCGCCTCAGCCGGCCACCCGATTAATATGACCAATAGTTGCAGTCCCCTCACTGGCAATGTCTGATTCAAGGGTATGGCGAACATAGTCCATGGGTAAGATGAGTCTGAATGATAACTGTTGCTTTACATACCAACCGCTTTAACGTATTTTTGTTGCTTTAAAACTTACTCAATCATGTGATAAAGCAATGTGAAAGTGGAACAATTATAGTGTTAAGTAATAATAATAATAATAATGATAATAATGATGATAATAATGGGGTTTATAAGTCTTTGATCCATGGCTATTGCCCGCTCACGCGACTTAACATTATTATTACCCCAGCAGGCCTGTTCACTCTAAGACTTTCGCATTTCCCAGGGGAACATACAGTGCCGCAGCCATTTACAGATCACCAGCATTCTGACAATATCCTCCACTTCCTTTAGCCAGGTACCCATTTTACAGACGGGTGGACTAAGAAAACTATCAATGAAGTGCCCTCCCAAGGCACTTATAGCAAGACCATGGTCGGGAATTGAACCTTCGACCTTTAGATCTTGAGTCAAAAGCCGTAACAATTCGGTCACCCTGCTTCTTTGTATAAAGTGCAAGGTAACACAGATATCTCCATTGGCTGTTCTTACTTAGACAACTCCAGTAAAGCTCACTTTCGATTTAAGTAAAATGTGAAGAGCGGTGTGATCGCGTGTGATCTCACTTCCGAAAGAAAATGATACATCCGTCATAAACGCCAAGGTTACAGATCATATCTGTCATTGATGTTTCTCTGACACTAGAAAGATAGAAAGCGGAAATAATGGTTGTTGGGGTCATGGCATGCGATGTCCAAATGACTGTGTATGCATAAGAACTAAGAGTGGGCTACTATTATAAACGTGAGAGATCTCTAGGCCTACCTGAAAACAGATTGAAGAGTTCATTCTAGAGCTCAGAAAGAGAGCACTCCAACCAATTTAGACAATTGTATAAATATTGATATAATATAAGGGTCACTGCGCTCTACAAATATAATCGTATGTATTTCATGATGCCATAACTCTTGGGATAAATTAAATTCCAGGCCCAGTCCAATATAAATTTCTTTTGTGTTTTTAAATGGGAATGCTTCTTTGATTGTTAACTCATTTTCAACGAAAGTGCATTTACTGAGAACTGGAAAAACACTCTTCAGTTTTCTTCCGCTAGAATACTGTAAGTATGCAAGATCAATTTGACTGGGCCAATGGATATAATCTATTGCTTATCTTCACACCGCCTCATAAACAAGCATTTACTCACTTTTCCAACAGCAGCTTATGACAAAATACTGGGTCATTTATTTTCTTTGGTGTGGGGGACAGGGGAGGGTTGGGGAGGGGGGGCGATGGGGAGGAGGATAGTGATAGAAGGTTTAGGGAGGGGAGAGAATTCATTTCATACCACATTTTGTGGACTGAAATACTCCGTCTAGACGTCGTGTGTTCTGATGTGGAACTTAACTGATCTTAAATCATCGTCTTCGTAACATTTCCGCTGAAAATCAGGGATTTCAAATGCTTCTTTCTCACATATTATGGAACATTAGGCGACTTCTTCAGATGTGGTACAAGGTAGAAGACCAGATCTAATTAACAGAAACAGAAAGTGAGCGGGTATAAGCAGATGTTCATACAAGATTGGGACTAGGGCGAACGTAGTTGAAAGATAATCGCGAAATCGCGAGAGGAAGACTTCAGATGGGGTGTGGCCGTGCATAGATGTTTTCCAAATTCTTAAGAGACCACGACATGTTGTATGCCGACTCCCAGGCCGTGGGTCTGTGTACCATCAGACTCTCATTTTTTTCCTTCTATTTTTGTCTTGTATTTCTCTTTCGGGACATTTTTGTCTCTGCCCTATCTTGTGAGTGAGCATCTCCTTGTGTCTGTTAAGTTCCTAATAGTAATGGTGATGGCGCTGCTGTATACGTAGACATCTTTTGGGTGAGGACCGAAGCAGAGGTTAAGGATTCGAGTCCCACAATAATTATCTTCATTCGCCCTTCCTTCTTCTCTCTGTAGCTGTCTTCGGGCATTTTCTCCCTGTGCAATATATCCGTGGTCGTGCTGATGCGCCGAAAAAAAAACCTTACTCAAACTTAATTCAATTTGCCCAACCTTATGAAAGCATTATTTGTGGAGTCCACTCTCTACACACTTCAAGGGACTGAACAAGACACGCTTTCTTCAGCCTTGTCCATGACGGACTCGGCGAACTAATAAACTGAACTCCACTTTCAATGACAGATGCCAGTATAACTGTCTCACAGGACTCAAGGGACGCGGACGCTTGAAAGACACTAACAGCCCTTGCACATCCACAAGGTTTAAGCACATTGCACAATCCATCTTCCTCCCCTTCCCCCTTTCCTTCACCCACCCTCCTCCACTTCTCACCCCGGCTCTCATGCTGCATGGCCCAAAGAACCCGTAGCGGTATTTTTATTTTTCTCCTGCCTTTTGTCTTTACCTCTTCATTTTGCCAGTTACAAGGGAATCTTGTCTGTTAATCACCGCCTGAAGAAGCTGTTGCCGCGATTCCCGCGGTACGCGAGAGGGATCGCCTAGTTGTTAAAGAGGATCGAATTTTCCTTGCGGCAACCCACTGATGCTTGAAACAAAGAGCTCTTAAAATTCTCATGGAGAGAATGATTACTAGGCCAAAAGCATAAGTGAATATTCAGTTAAATAGGCACCAAGTATGTGAAGAAAAAGAATGGAAATGTAAGAACAATGTATTCACCAACAGAAAACATGACGCACTTTGTTAAAAATTCCCATGGAGAGAATAATTACTAGGCCAAAGACCGAAGCGAATATTCCGTTAAACGGGCACGAAATATGTGGGGAAAAAAAAAGGAAGTGAAAGAACAATATAGTCACCACTAGAAAAGATGATGCACGTTGTTAGAAAATTCCCATGAAGAGAATGATTACTATGCCAAAGACATAACCGAACATTCAGTTAAATGGGTACCAAATATGTGAAGAAAAGGAATGCAAATGAAAGAACAATGTATTCACCAATAGAAAATACGCAGTATTTGTATAAAAATCCCAAGAAGAGAATGATTACTGAGCCGAAAACATAGCAATTATTCAGTTGTATGGGCACCAAATATGTGAGATAAGAAAACAATGGAAATAAAAGAGCAATGTATTCACCATTAAAATATATGACTTTCTTTCTTAAATATTCACTCATTCAAATAGACATGCGGATATCATCTAGTACATAGCATCAATACACTTATAATATTACATGATATTACTTACTAATGAAATCCATATTATAGTCATTGCTGCCTGCTGTGGTGTGGAGTCCTTATTCTCCAACTCAGATATCGGTTGATCCCAGTTTCGGATTAACTTATTAACAAGAGTAGCATAATTACAGTATGCCACGGGTCCCGTATGTTTTGAGGGCCCCCGACTCCATACGAAATGCTTGTAAGCTGTCTTGTGCAATGGGCATTCCTAGACCAGATTTCTTGTTTACCAACATTCCTTAGTCAGATTTGTGACAGCAATACAGATGGCGTCCGCAGTGTGCAATTTGCATCCCTCCCAACCTTTCCCCTACCTTCCCCCTTTCTGCCGCCGAAGAAATATCAGTACCATGAATATNAGTATGCCACGGGTCCCGTATGTTTTGAGGGCCCCCGACTCCATACGAAATGCTTGTAAGCTGTCTTGTGCAATGGGCATTCCTAGACCAGATTTCTTGTTTACCAACATTCCTTAGTCAGATTTGTGACAGCAATACAGATGGCGCCCGCAGTGTGCAATTTGCATCCCTCCCAACCTTTCCCCTACCTTCCTCCTTTCTGCCCCCCGAAGAAATATCAGTACCATGAATATGAAATGAATGGAACACAAAACCTCTTTCTCCCTCTATTTCTCTTTCTCTCTCTCTTTCTCTCTCTTTCCCTTTCTCTCTGTCCCTCCCTCTCCCTCCCTCTCTCTCTCTCTCTCTCTCTCTCTCACACACACACACACACACACACACACACACACACACACACACACACACACACACACACACACACACATACGCACACACACAGACTTACAAACGAAGACTCTCGACTGATATGTAGGGGCTCTCGAAGACCCAAAAGCCGCTCCTGATGCTATAGACCACGCACTAACCTAATCCGGCCCTGGTGAATACCTTAGTGGAGGAGGAATGGAAGCTTAGCGCCTTTCCCAAGGACATAAAGTATTCCGTATCCAGTCCCACAGCTTTCAGGAGAAAAGAAAACCACTGAGGAGCATTGAAGAGATATAAACAACCATCTCTCTCCCAAAATATTCGTTGCTGCAAATGTCTACTTTATACTTCACCACTCAGCCTTTTTTCTTTAATTATTTAAAAGTTGTCTTTGAACGTTGTAAGCTAGATCTGTCTAATTTCATTACCAGTCTATGGTGGATGAAATTAATGTTCTTATTTCAAAGACTGTGGTCAATGGTCGTCGTTGCTCGCCTCTGCAGTATTTGCCCTAACCGATAGTGAAGCGCCATTTGACTTGTTTACAATCCAAGAGAATCGAAGCAAGGGGAAGCAGATAATTTAATTGTGGCCCAAAGAAAAGTTGCTCGATTTGTACTAATAACGATTGCCAAAAATATTCCCGTCATTATCTCCGCTTGGGCTTCGTATTTTGCCTCAGGAAACATAACTCTTCGAGGGTGAGGTGGGAATTAACGGCTCCTGCCTCATAATGTGTACACGACCAAACTGGGCTAACTGCTTTACAGAGTCTATGAAATTTACTTTTCTTGTGATAATGATTATAGTTACCACAGAATCCATGAAATCTTTCTCAGATAATCCTGCTGATCTCACATTATGGTATGGTGCAACTGCCTGATAGCGAAAAGAAACAACCCCCTTGTTTACGCCTGCGTGTAATGTGTATGTCTGTGTGCAGTGGAAATAAATAAAGGCTTCTCTCAAACGGAGTTGGCGATGCCTGTGTTCGAGCTTAATATAAAGTGGTAAAAAAGCTGGGAATAACAGACAGTTCAGAACTTGCGCAATGACAATGGGATCTCTTACAATCGTAAGAATTACGTTGACCCTGTATGTTGAACACTATTAAGGGTTCATTTAGCACCGATGCACTAATATAATTCTTACGATGATAAGTTGCAAGTTCTCAAATGACGTCTTAAAAAGCTGGTATAAGCAAAGTTTAACCGTGTCATCTTTATCAGTGGGGAGGAGGTCATTGTCCTGTACGTGTTGTAATTTCCTTTATCAATAAATTTTACTAGATAACAACGTTATATAAGAAGATTTAGATAACAGCTGTTGGGGATAAGCGAACTCAGTTAAAGATACATGTTAAAACATGGATATAATAATCATAACATAATTATGTCCTCACTGCCATTACGTGTTCACCACTTTTAACAACATCACTTTACGTATCGATCAGTTAATAGTCTACAAAACAGAAAAATAAAAGACGGGTTAATTTTGTTAGCAAACGTACACACGTTGGCGAATTTTGCTGCGAAGACAACGGGAGATGGTGTGGGGGTGTAAGCGTGAGAAAAATCCGCCATTTGGGGTGGTTCTACTCCATATGATTGATAAAAATGTCAAGTTATGATCCTAAATATTGTGATGTTGCTGCCCCTACTACAATGCAGATGCGATCACTTTTTAGCCTCCACGTTTTGTGGTTATTGAAATTACACTCTGTCAAACTAACAGAACATCACCCCATGTCTCAGGCGAAATGTGGATCCTCGCTGCACTCTGTCCCCTTCACGCGCACTTCTAAGTATGCCCATCACCTCCTCCCGTTTTCCTATTCTTTTACGACTTCCGAGCTTTATGCCTTGGCAGACATGCTATGCATGTAGTGCACGCACGTCAAAAAGAAAGGGAATCTTAAGGAAATGGCCAGCTGCGATTTTTCCTCAAATTTATTTCCCTTGATTTGATCCTGTTTCCACTGCGCATGTGACGCTGTTTCCACATGCCCGGATATTTCGACGACAGCCGAGGGTTGAATTGCTTCCCTTCTGCTTCCTGTGTTTGTGGGAATCGCACAATTTATAACCAATCAGATGGTGTGGTCTTCAGCCACAAACCCGATGAAGATGTAAACTGTTTTACTACCGCCATCGACGAGACAGTACAGAGGGTACGTGGAACACAAGCCACAAAATTTTGCACGATAGTAAAGTCATAAGCATGGTGAATCCCTAGGCTTACATCCACCTTGGGTATTTTAAAGAAGAACCCACTGTATGGAGTACCAATCTTTCATACAAGAAAACAAAATGCATCGAAATGACATGATATAAATCACACACATCATCATCCATCCACATCTCCAACACTGAACCTCTCGACGAAATGAAAATATGCCAGAATTCCCTGAAAGAGCCATTCTTTATTGATTTTGTTCCGAAAATGAAAGCACTATCCATGCATCCTCATGCAGGCATATAATAGGTTCCCAAGCAAAATCATCTGCCCATTTGTGTATTACTTTCCATTTTTTCTAATTTCGTTGTTGTGTCCATCTGTAAATTCTGTCCAGCTCAATATGTATATTTCTCTGATGAGCCCACATACATATTTCTTTTCAGCTCAGGCCCATCTGTACATTTCATTTTTAGCTCATTTTGTGTAATTGGTTTATTCTGTCCATCTGTAAATTACTTTTTAACCCAGTCTGTAGGAATCAATGACATACCCTCGGTGTTTGTGCTCTAATGTTATATTCCACATGAACAAAGTTCAGAGAACATCGAGGCGGTTCGCAGCCATAATATTGGCATTAAGAGACCTAATTGGTTTGCTCTTCGATTTCGGAGCTCGTGAATGAATTCCAAAGGTGTTGGGGGGTTGGNGGGGGGGGGGGGACAGCATGGCCATGTGGTTCGTGAGTCGTGCTCAGAAAGTGAAGATTGTCAAGTCTAAGGTTTGAGTGTTCGACCGGCGAGCTAGGCGGTTTGCGTTGTAGTGTGCTTGGAAAAGACAATCATTGCCTTTTCCCCACTTGACTCAGGTGTAAATGAGTATCTGTTCTGTGGGTTTGTATTATGAATGAGATGTATAACTTTGTATCACACTGTAAACCAATTTCCCTTCGGATCAGTAAAATTCCTATTTTTTTTTCTATCAGAACTGGCCCTAACTTCTCAACAGAATTATATGAAAATGTGCATTTACCTAATTCATGAGATACGACGTAATCCGTCAATACGGACTTGCACCACTGTTTGTTCGAGTAACTGCTTTTTTTTCTTAAATAAGAAATGGTTGCTTAACATGCTGCTATATTTAACATTACGATATCTCTTTACTGCTATGTAACGATTAATACTGAAGTTACTTTCTCTTAAAGTGTTAACATTTCTTTCATAATCCGCAGGAATCTAGTCCAATTTGTCCAAAGTTTGCCTGCATCAAAGATCTGATCCCAGAATCAACATAGAGACCATGGGATTTTTTTTTTTGTTGGAACAGTTTTGTTGAGCTTTCTCCATCTATTGATTCTGGCGAGCGCTAGGGTAAATTTAGAGAGACATGTCAGATCAGATAGGATAAGAAACATATAAAAAGCAGCGAACCGCTTTCTCATGTTTATTGGCTGATCGAGATAGGATAAAGGGGGATGAAAGCCGCTGCCGGTCGATATACTGACTGACAGGACAGGCCTGACACAGTACATTATGCCATACAGGCTCTAACCTCTTCCGACAACAAGCAAGGAATTAGGGTCATCAAGACGACTTGGAGAGAGACTCAAAGCTGCCTCGGACATCAGCTCCCGTGTGTATTGATCAGCGCCCGACCACTTTTAACGATTAAAATGTCACTTTTTATGCTTGTCCAGCCTAATCAGTATCTGCCGTGTGTGCAAGCTTATCTCCCTGAGGTGGTTCGATATAACTGCGCAATCATCATTGTCGTCATCATCATCATACCGAGAGAGAATTTTATTGTTCGTGAGGTACATCAGTTTCGTTTACAGTATCAAAACGCAAGCAATTAACCAGACATATTACATTACTGCTCTGTATCCCTCCTCCTCTTTTTCCCTCCCCATAAATTTAAATGAAATAGTTTACACCCCTCCCTCCTCCCTCCCCCCTCTCCGCCCACATACACACACAAGCTAAAGATACACATAGCTAAACATAGTCATGATTGTGATGATGATGATGATAGTGGAAGCCTGCTGGAAGACAGTATGAATGAGCGGCTGTATCTCTCTCTATTACATTTCAGATCTTGTCAACTGTGTGTTGATGTTATAATGCACTTTGGCTGTGTAGTGTCTTTGACGTTGTCATTAATCTACTTATTACATGCATTAAATCTATACTGCGAACCTAACTTGCCAAATTCGTTAGATAAACTTTTCCTAGCCTTACTTATGACTCTGCCTAATTGTCTCTGTCGTGGGCTTTCATGTCTCTCCTGCTGATTGGACCAAACACAAATTAAGATGACATTATGGATCATCATCGCCATCATCGAAAAGGTACCATTGTCGTCATCAACGTCAGCATCAACTTCACTGAAAAGACAGATGTAACTTTTCTTAGACGACAAAGATATATATATATATTCATGCAGCAGCTATTTGAGAATGCAGTGTTCTATTCTTTTGTAAAAGTATGGAAGCTTAACTCCATCCACTCCTCTTTCCCTTTCCTCCAAGAGAAAAAAAAAGTTTATGTACAATAATAAGAGCAGCGATCGAATGAGCTGAGTGAGACTTATTGCACAGGAGGGGACATAAAGTATTGATAAATTAATATATTGGGACAGTGAGCAGTAGTTCCTCTCGAAGGCCTACTGAAATAGACAGAGGGGAGCACTTTTGGTGGATTGAAGTGGATTATTATAGCCATATAATGGATAATTATTGTAAGATTCCATCAAACAGCATCTCCCAGAATATGATTTATACCTACATTCTCAAACTTCCACCATATTGTGAAGAGAGATAGAACTTGTGGAGAGAGAATTATGAAAAATGTGAAATGTTTAAAAGTAATACCTTCTCTGTGTATCAACCAAACCTCAGAATTGATTGAATATTTTCCCAAACCGTTTAAGGTAGATAGAGCCCCGCAGCTCCCCCCCCCCTCACTCCCCCAAATAGTCTTTGAAATTTTACGTCTAAACATGCTGAAGTCATTCACCAAATGCCCAAGAGGCACAATTACGAAACAACAACATGTCTTTAGTGAATTTCCACTTCATTCTGTGGCTTCTTCGCGATGTTTTTGATGTCTACTAGTATGAAATCCTGTTTTTTGAACGGTGATATGAGTGACTAAACTCCCAACTCACTAGCTCATGCACTCTGCAGTAAATATGATTAAATCTAAATGTTAATCTTTCATTAACAAACGATGCCACTTCCCCATTCCAAAATTCTAACTATTGCCACGCTAAAAAGGCGATTTTATCCTCATTTATTTATTCACTGGCATCGATACTAGTACGTAGCTCTGTGGCGTTCAAGAGCTACATAATGGAGAGTAACCATTGTAAATTATTGTTACTTTTCTTCGAAGTTTTAGGTCTAAACCGTGATCCAGTCTCTCTAGAAAAATACCCGACACTTCTACAAATAACAACACATCTTTCGTGAATTTTTGACTGTATTGTGTGACTTCTGCGCGGCGTTCTCGTAATCACAAATTTGAGCTTGTGATTTTTTTTTTTCGATTTTGGTTTAGATAGAGGATTCTGAAATTTGCATATGACCTTATATGTTGAATACGACCTTTTGCGTCAACAGAAGCGATTACTACAATATTATTTTAATATTACTGTGCCCAGCCATGCCTTGTTTGCAAGACCTAGCAGAAGGTGAGCTCATCCCAGTAGCCTGGTCTCACTGCCCGAGATGAGCAGACACTGCCGGAGCGCTAAAATGTCGGGTTCATGTATTAGGGGAGATAATAAGATCCGCGTCATCGCGAGAATGATAAGATCTGGTGGCGCAAACAATTGCGAGATAAAAATAGGATTAGCGCAAATAAGCCCCGAACACATCTTTTTACATCCTCACGACTTGCATTTCCCTTGCGGGTAATAATGATTTCTTCTTGTCCGGGACGGCATGGTGCAACTGTGATATGTCTCTCAGAGACAGTGAGAGAGAGGGAGAAAGAGAGGGTGTCGAGGGAATGGGGAGGGAAGAGTGAGAGAAGAAAGACATATGGAGGGAGAAAAATAGGGATGAAGGGAAGGGAAAGAGAATGAGAGAGTGGAAGAAATTAACGACTCCATAGCAGAACGCTGTTATTAACCAATCTTTTTTTTTTTCGTTAACTGTCTACCACTACGTATATCACGTATATTATCAGTATCTTAAACCTCCTGAATATTTTAAGAGATCCAAATGAATCGATAGGACTGATTTACTCTGCAATCATAATTTATGTTTTTTATTTCCATGAAATTTGAAGCACAGAAATTGATAAATGTTCAAGCTCAGATGGACACACCGTAATGCATTCTGTTATGGAATTTCTCAGATATTGATGATGGTATTGGTAATTTTTGAGATCTGAAGTTTTTAAAAACATGTGTCTAACTTTCTTTCGACTCTGCCCATGGGCAGTAATGAGAAAGGAAGGAAGGAAGGAAGGACGGAAGGAAAAGGAAGGAGAAAGGAAAAACAGAGTTGACGAAAGAAAAAAAAGAGAAAGAAAATTAAAACCGAAGCTGGTACAGATAAGGGAAATGAGGTTTACACACAAAATAAAATGTCTTATATGAGAGGCTATTCTGGGCTTCTTGCGAGCGCTGCAGGGATTATAGAATAACATCCTCAGGGACACGGTCTTCGAATACGATCTTCCTCTCTCTCTCTCTCTCTCTCTCTCTCTCTCTCTCTCTCTCTCTCTCTCTCTCTCCGTCTTCATCCTGATTTAATTTCAATTTCTGGTGATAATGTGGGGGGCCATAATTATCTCCTACATCCAATTACGAACGGTGTTTGTTAACATCTAATTCTTCATCATGAGCCTCTCCCGGCTTTAAGATATTTACATTATCCTAATGATGAACAAGACGCTAGCGGATAAATAACGAGGGGCTCTGATGTGCGAGGCCAAGGCGAGATCACAAACTCAAAGCACATTGCAGCCTTGGCAGCTATAACGGCATATTTCTATAAACAGCACGTCTGCTTTTTGCATGACTTGTGCGAACTTATGATCATAAACTGTGCTGCAGTCTTGTCGCATTAGGACATCGCCCATTAGTGAATATTCATGAGAGGAAAGTCTGGCTAATCACGTGGTTATTTGCAATAGTGACCTCGTCCTGACTGGCTCAGGGCTGGAGTTAGCCTGCCCATCGCAATATGATACAGGCGACCCATTTACACTCGTCTCCTGCCTTACCTCCCGTATCACCTAATTAAGAATAGGACAAGAGGGTATTTTGGCTGGACAGCTAGACTACCCCGTGGAAAGTATTTTGGCTGGAGAACCAGACGGAGAAATTTTCCAGATGTAACACAGGCCAGCCACATTCTTCTCACCGATCTGAAAAACAAAAAAAAAAGGAAAATCTTTTTTTTTTCTCATTTAAACTTGTTGAAGTTGAACAGTGGGTGAGTATTTGAGAAGTTCGCTTGGGTCTCGGGTGAACACATATGAAAGTTAGGAAATAATACTCAGGCAGTAGTCTAGGTATTAAAGAGTTCAAATTGCTGTGAAGTTAGTGTCTTTGTAGTTAGTTCAAACATGTCAGCTGATATTTTCTAGTGTTAGTTTTGTTCGGCCATTCTCTTCAAAATTGATCTAAATTTGATCTTTCACAATAATTTCATCAACTCTATGTAGCACACTCTCCCGATAATATCAGTTTGATCCCAAATTTTCCTCCTTAATAAATAACAGTATATAAAGAATAAGCCTTACCACCTGATATCATTTATTAGACGACACAGAACAAGGGAAGCTATTTAAAGACTGGGTCACGTAAAAGTTGATTCTTTCTTCAGATTGTAGATCAGTGATTATTGTTGATCTGTGCTTTCCTAATAAATATGAATTCTCATGTTTCAGGAACTGCGCAGCCAGGTCAAGAATCGACATCCTAGCACAGTCTTGCGCGTCGTCAGGCTTGGCAAGTAAACGTCATGCCAATGCTAGGCAACAGCAGTTTTCATCGTTTGAGTCAGACACCATTTCCTTAGAAAGAAAGACGCTAACTGGAGGGTTAACATGACACACAGCTAAGGCAATTATCTGACAAGGGACTAAGTTCCAGTCCCCCCTCCCCCCTCCTTGAATGTCAGCCATGTTAGGATCAGGAGATCCCCCGGTCCACACGTCCGGCACTAAAGCCGGTCAGATGGGGCAACAGCTGCACGTGTCTGGGGTGTTCATCGTCCTGCTTGAGCTGGCGTTGGTGGTGGAGAATCTGTTGCCTATTCTGGTGGTGCTGCTATGGCTGCCTGCCCAGGCCAGAGGTGTGGGAGACAGGCTTGTGGCTGCCTTCAGTGTCACTTGCATACTCTCAGGTAAGTTTGTTAACCATCAGTTCACTATATTACAGACCTAAATCTAAACCTATATATAGGACATAGGCGAGGCACGACAGATAAGTTAAAAGAATAAAATATAAAATATAATAACAGAGAGAACACGATATACTATTATTGAGGTCCTTAGTTTATATGTCCTTCAAAGACTTTACAGAATCTAGTTTAACTCCTCTCTAAGAGGATTCTGTGCCGCTGACACTTTACACTATAATTTTGCTAGTTACTCATTTCACAGACGATTAGACAGGAAAATGTAAAGAATGCTTCCCGGGAACGTCCAATGCATGACTAAGGCGGTAACGAACCCAAGACTGTTTCAATCCTGTCCCCAACACCGTTACCAGAGTGCTGCGCTGCTTTATTCTATGGTATATAGATTAGAAGCCTAATCAGGACATTCGAGTAGTAGAAACAGTCTAATAAAACTAGAACCACTTTATGTCGTCAGACTTTTAACTTTCTCACGTGAAATTTCCGGTCTTTTAAGAATGTGACGGAGTTTGCACTTTGCGGAATGTGCTTAGGTATTCTTACCTGCATGCTTTTGTCGTAGCTTTATGACTATGATGCTTCTCTCTTTTTTTTATATCCACGTGATTTTTTTCTTTGTTTGTATTGGTACAATTTTGTAGCCTACATTATATCTCAGAATAGTAAAATGTTTAATCTTTACAGCACTCGTGCCCACACCGCTCGGCCTAGCTTCATACTTTTCTGGTGGTTGGTATGGGGGTGCGGCTACCTGCACGACCTACCAGGTGACATCCATCTGGTGCAACTTGTCCTCCCTGGCCTTGCTCACCTACATGTGTGTCAACTGCCATTTCGCTGTGTGGCACCTGAGAAAGAGAAAGCCAGCAGCAGCTCAACGCCAGCTGTGCACCAGACCTCCCTGTACATTCCCATCACCGTCTTTGTCTTCCCAAAGTAACTCCTCGTGCCCTTCAACGACCCATCCGTCCGCATCACCAAAGCCCTCGCCGTGCTCAACTTCCCAACGAGAATCTCCTTCCACAGACCTACAGAATGACTATGATTCTTCCTCGCCTCAGTATTCCATCAGCTCAAAGGACAATGCCAGCGCTTTTTCAGCAGTGACCCAGTCAGGGAATCCTGATGTTGCCAAAAGACATGGTAGCAAAAGGAAACATAGAGACTGGCTTAATCAAGATCCTGATACTATGACTGGTGGGGTAAGAGCTGATTCTTCTACACTTCAAGTTGTGAGTGGTCACGATGTACAGATAAGAAGCCTGCAAACACAAGAAAACTCAGCACCAGAAGATGATAATGTTGTTGGCTCAGAGAACAATTTTTCAAATCATAACGGTTCGCAGACTTCCAAATTACTAGTCAGCAATGGTGTTAACCATGCCAGTATTTCGCACAACACAAATGTTCCTTATGAACAGTTCGATCAGAGAGGGTCTTACTCAATTTCGTGTGCACAGTATAATAATACAAATAAAGGTGTGGGTGCCGAAAATGGAAGAAACAGAGAACATGCCAAGAACCGGTCTAATGCCGGACCAAACAGATTCCAAGACAGTGAGATAAGAGTTGTGGGAGATGACTGTAGTCACAATAAGAACTCGAGGACAGAAATGGCTGGACATTCGGGAGGACACAAGAACTGTCTATGTTTCCCGCGGTGTCAGTCAAGAGACTACGTATCGCTGATGCTGTTCTTTCTGTATTCATGCACCCTGGCCATCTCATCCCTCCCTGTGGTGGGGTTTGGGCCCCAGACTGTGCATAGTGAGACGTCCTGCCGCTCCTGGCTCGTACCTATTCCTGCTGCCAAAAAAGAAAGAACATTTTTTGTTGTCTTTTTGTCGTTCGTCTACCTCTGTCTAGTCACAGGCTGCAGTTCAGGCATCAGTGTTTGCTTACAGGTAAGTCTAGTTACAGAGAGATTGAAAAAAGCTCGGCAAGAAAATGTCAGCCATGTCAGATTTTGTATCAGTTCCCTTTTTGTGGCCTTTCTCCTCTTCTTTAAGTGCCTGGTCTGCAGCAGACATTGGCGATCATGGTCTCTCAGTCACTCCTGTTCTCTGCTGTCCTAGATGTCACCTATTTTGCCGTTGTTTGTCCAGTTGTGCATGCATTCCACGTCGGTTTTTCTTTGTCTTTCATTGTCTCTCTTTGCCTCAATTTTTCCACAAATGCCCAAGTGATTTAATCCTCCCTCTCTGACGATTTGTCCATGAATTCTAGTTTTACACAAATATTAAACTTATGACTGAGTCAAAGGCTCATGTGTACAACAGGCATGTTTCTGTTGCGACTACAGAGGACTGAAATAACTACAACACACGTCTTGTACTTCCATTTCAACAATAGCCACTATTCTCTTACCTGAAATCAAACTAATTCCATTGTTATCTCCGCTATCATTGTCGCTTTCTCATGCAGTTTCCAAATGGATCATGTAACCGGTACTACAATATACGTCTTGAACTTCCATGATCGAAGTAGCCGTTATTCTCTCACCTAAAATCAAACTTTATTCCAGTACTATCTTCGCTATCATTGTCCCTTTCTCGTGCAATCTCCAAAAAGATTATTCAACGTGTACTGATGACAGCGTCTTCAATATTGCGATGGTCTGTTCACATTAGCAACACATTTGGCGAAGTATGCGTGTTGTTTACTAGACTACTTATTAGGGATCAAAGGTTGTATAATTACGAAAAAAAAAAACGTTCAAAGGCAAGCAATTAATTTGGGTATTTCTATCTCTTTCTTGTTTAGTTCTTTCTCGGTTTAGCTATGTTTCACCTACTCTCACAGAGATCCTCTCTCATAATATATCAAGCTTTGTGACATTTTCAGCGTGGAAACGGTAAAAGTACCCTGCTATTACGAATCAGGAAGATAAATGGAAACTATGAGATTTTTTTGTACACACGATCTTCATTACTTAAGCCACTCCAGCAGATTTCTTAACCGATTATTTGTATCAGGTTCACAAGGTCTCTGTCGGTCTGTTATGTCACTGATGATTGACGAAGGTCTACGCAGTTTTGGGTCAACCTCATTTTTTGCCAGCAAAAATTCATCAGTGCTGTATTATGATGTGGTATAAAATCTCTTTGACATGAAGCCCACAGTATAGCATAATTTATCATGGACGAAATATGAAATAAGTTTAACTAAACCGCATACATATGAATAATACACAGGACGTAATTCACCTGCGTGAAGTTTGCTGTAACTGGCTCTTCATTTGCCCGAGCACCCCTATCTTCATATGGGCGACATCTTAGCGGACATCTAAAAAAAAAGAATATGTGCGAATGCCGAAGATATGCGATGATATGCTACCTTCATTCTCAGCAAGTTCACCGTTTTGCATTTTGCTGAGTCTCTCGTGACAAACTACATATTTGTTGTGAGAGCAAACTGTATCCTTCGACTTCCACATATTTTAGTGTTCTGAACAAAGCACCGCCAATAAGTGCGAATTCCTCCATGCAATCTTAATATAAATTTCTACTTCCATAGTATTTTCGTTGCACAGAATAGCTTCAGGATATAGAGAAGCACAAGCTTCTGAAGAGAAATCAAAGAATCCAAATGTCTTTCATGGCAAGAATAAGGGAGGGAGGGAGGGAGGGAGGTAGGGAGGGAGGGAGAAGGCATGAGGAAGCTGTACACCGGAAAATGAAGATCACATCAGGAACAGTTTATTAAAACTGTCTTTTACTCAGTCAATCCAAGGCGAGGAAAGAATTACAAATCTATGCTTATTAATCATCTTATCACCTTACTATTGATAACTGTCAATTATGAACTACTATAGCCAAACTGACAACTATTCATAATACAGTATTTCATAAAAAGATTTCAACCGTGTAATTTTGATGTATGAATCATTGTGGGAAATAAAATGAAAGATAAAATGCAGTTAAACACAAAAAGATATCATACGCCCAGAAGAAATTCGCTTGCGCAGAACTGAATCGATAACCGATTAACGTATACTGATCGAAAAAAAGTCGCGCTCATAGATTGTCGTCGATTTGTCAGGTGTGATATCGCGCTATTGGAGACAACACAATACACGAACCTTTAGATTTAACTTCCTCTCATGAGAGACTTAACTTTCTTTCATCA
>JAWQUT010000044.1:2686897-2821765 GCA_033807755.1 Ellobium chinense | reverse complement strand
CCCCCCCCCCCCCTCTTTTTTTTAAACAAGAGGTATCCCCAACACGACTCTTAGCGATGGAAGTAAAGCACATTACATGTGGGTTGTTTTTCATTTTGAGGCCAACATTGGACCTTCCTCTGCAATTATTGTCACAAGGCTAAATATAAATTACTATCTAACATCTGAAACCCCTCAACATATGGAGAAGACCATTGGGTCATAAAAGACCCACCGATGAAGAGGGAAGGATCCATGCATTGTTGAGAAGGGCCGCGACTGTTTGGTTCCTGCAACTTGACAGAATGGGAAGCCACATCGCTTCCTTAGCAAAAGAAAGTATCAGTCTCTAAGCCAGCCAAGACGACTGCGACGAATGCGAAAGAGACAGGAAATAATGCACTTACTTGTGAGTGGTGTTTGCTAATTACGTATTCTTTGTCTCATTCATTTTGAGCGGTGAACTGTCTAAAGACACCACACAAGAACAAGTACACAAGTACAAGTATGATGGAAAGCCACAATGTAATGAACAAATGCAGTTTATGGGTCTAGGCCGACCATAAACACCATGGTGGCGCGATCGGTATTAAATTTTGGCTGCACAATGTTTTTCAGTTGTGAGCTCTGGGGGACAGGGGAGACAACCTGCCTCAGTCAATCAATAACACCAGCGGAGCGGAGAATGGAAGGGTGGAAAGGGTGGAGGAAGGGTGGAAGAAATGTGTGGGTGGGGGAGGGGTAGAGGGGGATTCTTTTCAATCTGATGTCATTGCAACTTTTTCTTTTCATTGTAAAAGTGTTGCATACTTTCATTTACGTTGTCATGCCATATTAGAGTTCCCAAGAACACCGATAAGTTTGCCCGTGGACTTCAGTAGAATGTGGAATATAAGGGGAAATTCATCTGGGTTTTCATTTTCTAGATGCAAGAGATACAAACACTTTAAAAAATAATGGTACTGAGGTTCATTAGTCTCATATCTAGGCAAATGTCCCTTAGGCGACTTTGCGTTATTATTAACCTAGCAAATCAAATTTTCTCAGCTCACTGTAGAGCATGCGGTGTTAGTGCTATTCTACAGTCTGTAGTAAAACACTGGATTTTGGACATATCTTTTCTCAGCCGATAACCAAATCCTACAGATTGGCAGAGCGATGAAAACGTGAATGTAACACTTTCATTAGGCATCTAAGACATGTACACAGTGGGGAATTTAATTTTTGATCCTTTTGATTCTGAATTCAACAGTGGATCACCCACGCTGCACCAAAGACATTTTAAATCTAATAGAAACGTGCTTGCCAGCAACAAGCCAATCCGCTTTTGTCTGTCACGATTCTGTTAATGACGAGATAAAGGAACAGTTTCGTCAAGGAATCTGGTACATGTAGTTTAACACCCTGTCCATGATGATCTCAGAAAGTTGTGTGGCAGTGTCCCAACCTTAGCCCTAGAGTCCACGAAACACTTCATTTTATCTTACGTCCTACCATGCCGTTAATCGTCATCTGGGCCTCGCACTTTGTCACACCAGCTGGCTGTCCTGTGAGATCTCTGAATTGCTCTTTACTTGTGAGTTGTTGCTGGAAACATCATCACTGCATTGCGGACATGGCCATAGAGCTCAGATCCCCATGTCAAAAACCACGTCAAAGAAAACATGCTAATTGTGCCGGTTGACATGTGAATTGCATGATCCCACTGACGTTGTCTAGCCCAGTCTCTCCGGCTTATAAAAAAAAATGTTCTTCTCAGAGTTTGTAGGTGACGACCTCTCCTAACGGCCTGCTTTGCATTTATTCGGTCAGCCATTCTTGTCCAGTGTGTTTCCATTTTTTTTTTATCACTCAGGAACTATTTGCCTGCATTGACGTTTTTCTCATTGCAGCCCAAATTTTGAATTGATTTCATTTTCAGACAAGATGATTTTGAGGCATCTATTTTGAAAAAAAAATACTTATAATGTTCGATGGTAGCAACTTCCATTGTATAAAATTCTGATACGACTTTGGTCGATATGACAAAGCTTTTGCAAGCAATCTAAAATGAAGTCTTAAATGAGAAGGGGCAAATATATGTTCGTGTTAAATTAATACTCTTTATTATCCAGTGCCCATAGAAAAAATACCCTAAATATGAGTCAATCTCATGCTGTAATTTGCCAAGCAGTCAGACGGGAGAAATGTAAATCTACGTTTTATTTCACTATTGGGTGAATGACAACATCAAATTTCTGTGCTTGGAAGCATGTACAGGAGAACATGCAGGATATACAGGAAAAGTAAAAGCTTTTCGAACATGAACTTCTGAGAACCTGACCCTAAATCCAAGTTGTTTGTGAGGTGTCTAATTTTGTAGGTAAAATTGGTAGAGAAAAACAAGGACTTGGAACCAAAGCATTTATAACTAATATCGTCACTGAGAATCCGTAATGCCCTAAGCCATGTTTTCGAGGTTTTGAGAAATGGGTTNGAGGAGGGGGAAGTGGGTGCGTGGAAGTTTGGAGTTGGAGGGATTTTTATGATAAAGCAAAAACAGTATTTATAACCTCGATATTGAGGTAATCGATTTATTAACATTTTTAACCTGTCAATATGGGCCTTGACGAAATAAATCATATCCTTTTTCTATTTTGGCTTAAGTCTGATTTAGGCCGTTATGGAAGGAAAGCGACGATATGTTAGTTTTTCGAATACATGAGGTTCGGAGTCTTGCGATACTTTTAGGTCTATATATGAGTACTGAAAGGAGATGTTCTTATGTTATTATGTCCTCTTCGATCTCTGATGAGAGACAGTGTTGAGTATGATTGTTCTTAATAAAACGAACCAAATGGAGTGTTGAATTGAGCTGAACTTTTCACTTTGGTGTTTGGTTGTTCAAAATGTTTCTCCCTCCCCTATTTTGTGAAAAGTAGGCCTACAGATCATGAAATTAAGCCTCAGAGATATCTTCAATATTGTCTCTATCAGAGACTTTGCTTTAATGGAAAGACGCAGTGTGTTAGTGTTTTCTCCAGGTCATATGAATTGGGGTAGACATTGCCCCACTTATCATGACATTCGAGAGGGGGAATTTGTACTTTTTTGTGATTTTAAGTTGTTTATGTTATCCAGTAATGCAAACTTTGGAGAGCGGGAAAGAAGGGGAAATCGGCGTGTATTCGGTGGGTTTTTTAAAGGGGGATTTTGAATTTTAAAGGGGCGAATCGCGCAGTCTGGAGAAAACACTGATATGTAATGATAAATCCGAGTTAAGTGGTCTTAAAACGCCACTACTGTCACAGTTAAGAACTTGCGCATCAACGATGGGATCTCTTACCATTCACTCTGCATGCTAAACGCTATTAACAGAGCATTTGGGCCCTGGGGAACTTATGTGCACAAGCACGTTGATGCACAAGCTCTCAAGTATCTTGTGTTTCCTACGAGCAATTAGTCAAACCAGAAAATTACAGGTAAGCTTTATGAGTGCCCGAAGTGCTCCAAGAGTGCTCCCATACTTGGAGATCTAAGCAGGCTTATCGGCATACTATGGTTGGTCTGAAGGTCCAGAATTGCAATCATAAACACACGAAAGTATTTTCCTTCCCCTCTGTTCCAAGACGCTATTGTGCTGTTGTTGTTTTTTTGGTTTTTTTTTCAGAAAAAAAAACAACTGTCGTGTATATTGGTTGACCAACAAAAAAAAAAAAAATTACCAAATTCAAGGTTCAAAAACTCCAACGGCGTAAAAGTAATTGTTACAACATTTTACGAACACGATTAATAGGCTTACTTGTGACTGCTGTAAATTTCAGTTATTTACAAAGTAAAGCTCGTACCAGTTTGAACAAAATTCAAAACACTTGTCAAGATATGACATGTCTAGACCAACGTGTCAGACACATGCTTAACGTGTAACTGCTAAATGTGTGTGTGTGCGTGTGTATGCGTGCGTGCGTGCGTGCGTGCGTGCATGCGCGCGCTTGCTTGTGTTTCCATTTTTTTTTACAACTATAGCACCTAGATATTCGAAAACTGCAGCATTAACTGATAACTTCGTATGCAGAATTTCAATTGTATTATTATATTATTATCATATTTACTTACTTACTTATTTGATTAAATAATTATTAATTATTATTATTTCATTTCGTTGCATTAATGAAGTTATGAAACTTTGAACTTCAGTTTTTGGTTATTTTTTGGGGGGGAAGGAACGGGTTTTGTATTATTTTTAGAGTAGGGATCACCCGATACAACCCACAGTTCACTAGCATTCGTGCCCTATAAATGAATGCGACAGCATAAAACCGGCGGATATATATATGATCATTAATCAAATTTTTGCACGGCTGGGCGTAACAGGGAACACCTACATATCGACTGACCAAGAACAAGGACATCGATCATGTACAAACTTCACACATGCACTGGAAGTTAAACAAACAAACAAACAAACAAAAAACGTACCATTCACTACCTATATTAAAAATCCGAACTAGAAGTCCAAACAAAGCTAACAGCAACAACAACAACAACCACAACAGCAACAACAACGACAACGACAACGACAACAACAATAACAACCACAACAACAACAACATAACTGAAAAAAAATGCAGGGGGAAGACACTGTATTATTATTCTGCCGTCCCAAGGCAGAGCGACGTATCTGACAAAATCGAGTTTTCTTATTTCATTGTCTTGTTGGACTTATCTTGCCCATATCCTTTTTGTGTCAACGGTAGGTACTCATATCTGCACCCAAAATAGTAGTTTTCAAAGCGTCAGACCCACGTAACTGAGTGTTTACAACCACACAGTCGATGGCAGAGCGACGCATCTATATTTCCCAAGGCAGAGCGACGTACTGAACACCTTATCTGCTTTGATGTGTTTTCCCGCCAAAAGTTAACGGTATGATCTACTGAACCTTGCATAAATAAAAACAACCAAAAAACAGTTAATACACAGAACTAGCACTATGCAAAGTCATGATTAGAAGCATTCACATCTTTAGACACGCTAAGCATCTGAATTTTTTTGCGTTTTCCTCAAAATCATGAAATGTACAGATACGTCGCTCTGCCGTGGGACGGCAGTATTATCTTCTAAGCTGACGAATAAGGTCGATCGCTTCTACTTAGGTTATTTGAATGCGACCTCATCCTATACGCCATATGATATATAGCTGGCGTAAGTTATGAAGCTTGAGGAAGGAAGACTGGAAATTCGAGACAGGAAGTGATGTATGCAACAGACACAGCCGCAGCTGAGGCATGATTTTGTATTGACAGCTGAGTGAGTTAGTGACTCTTTTCCTACATGCCCTTCACGAAAGTAATTGTCTAGCCGTACGGCTGCCTGCCACATAATTTCAAAACTGTCATATGCGCATCGCCTCGCTCTAAGAATCCTCTACCCATACAGGGAAAGTGGAAGGAGAAACAGAAGGAGGTGGGGTGATGGGAGAGTGGGAGGAGAGAGAGAGGGATAGAAATGAACGAGAAAGGAGGCAAGAAAAAAGACAGTGAAAGAAGTAGTGAGCTGCCTTTCTTTCCTCAGTAGCAGATCTAAACTGAGAGTCTTTCCTAAGCGTAAAGGTCACCGCTAAGGGAAGGAGAGAGTAACATAATGGAAGTTTGCGCAATAGTTGGAAATGAGTAATGGTTTTAGGGGCTGGCAATGACGGGAGTAAGGTATCATCACTACAATGGGCAATGGAATCTGGAACTGGCCAGTGAGGGAAGTAAAGTATTATCACTAAAATGGGTAATGGAGTCTGTACTGGTCTATCCCATCCAAACACTGAACCATGACCAAGTCATCACCACTGGCGCATAGACGGGATTGCTATAATCCATGACAACAAACATCTTCCATTCATCCCTGTGTTCCATTTCCTGGGGCCTTCCTGTTACTCATACTGGACAACGTTACTATTCCAATCCTTGTACACCGACTCCACTGTATTGCCACTCGGCAGCAACTTCTTCATTTCCGATCCGTAATGACCTATTTGTTCAACAGTGGTTAAGCAGTGACCTGGTGTCGTTGAAGCCAAATTGTTCGGGTCACCATTCGTTATTCCCTATGGACTCCAATGAATTGAAAGAAATTTAGCTCAGAAGTGGTGAATCATAATCATTAAAATCAATTCCAGAAAAAGCTGGTCAAACACAAGTTTGTCTTGAAAAGTTATCAGTTGTTGCACACTAACTGTTCTTTGTTCTCCAAGAGACCTGCTACCAGCATCTCCTTTATTTATCTGTGCCCGTCAAATGTATATACTTGATCATTTATTTTTAGAAAATCTGTATACATATTTAGTTGTCAGCTATTTAACATTCGTTTCCTTTAAACTGCAAACTTGGTAAAGAAACGAGAGAACTAGAGTGAACAAACTCAGTATATTCTATTGAGACCAACTTGCGGTGACAGGTTGACTGGGGCTCACTATGCTAAGAAACAGATTTTTCAGGTGACAAACGAATTGTTGTAAGCTAGCAGCTTACGACACTGGGGTAAAGGACAAGGCAGAACTAAGATCGTGACAGCTAAGTTACACAAATCTAGATCTATTATTATGTGGATTGTTTCATCCAATTAACTATTTTTGTTGCAGTCATTTACAGAAGGCCTACTGTGATCAATATCTTAATCTTTTAAGATCCATTCTGAGCAACTATTCTGAGTTTAAATTAAATACCGTTTATGTACAAGATTGTTTTTTTTTAACTTTAGACAAGATGTAACCTTAAAAAGGGTAAAGCTTGCCAAAGATTTCATTACACTTCACAAAACAAAGTATAAAGGGACATACATGTATTGCATTAAGTACACATGTACTGTCTAATTTATGTCCCGCTACTCCCGAAATGAGGCCGATGAGGACCGCATTTGCAAAACCTCAGACCTCAACTTGACATGCCGGACTTTCTCGATCTTGTCTAATGGGTTTTGTTTTGTTTTTTTGTCCAACGATGTGTTAAGCGTGTTGATTTTCGCGGCTGCTGTATAAAAAAAAAAAAAAATTATTACTCTCCGATTGCTTTAAATACTGTAAACATTCTAATAACATGGCCCTGGTTTAGCTAGTCAACACTGTAGACAGTTTAAGTCCTGTAACGGGCATTGTCCTATTCATGAAACTTGTATGGTGGATGGGACAGACACACAAATTCTCGGTGGTTGTTTAGGGTTTCCAACGAGTTTGGTAGGCAGTGTCGCAGAATGGCGCCATATTTTGAACTTTTGGAAACCTGCGTTCAAAATCTCTGTCATTGCCTTGGTTTAGCTAATCTAGTCAACACCGTAGAAAGTGCAAGCCTTGTAAAGGGCATTGTCTTATTCATGAAACATAATGTATTATATAATAGAGACAAGTCACACGAATGTAAATCGATGGGTGGTACAGGCACACAAATCCTTGAAGGTTGTTTAGCGTTTCCAAAGAGTTTCGTTGGCAATGTCGCAGAATGAAGCCATATTTTGAACTTTTGGAAACCTACATTTAAAATATCTGTCATGGCTTTGGTTTAGCTAGTCAACAGTGTAAACAGTGGAAGTCCAGTAGCGGGCATTGTCTTACTGTTACAAATGTAAGTGTAACATGATCCATGGAAGAGCCGAAGGAAAGGGAGTATCAGGGTTTTACTATGGGAGGCAGCTTTTCACACTAAGCATGCACATTTTCTCTGAGCGTACTCAATGAGCTTTAAAAAATGTAAGGACCATTGTCAGGTCTGCGCAAGAGCATTTAAAAAAAATCTAATTAGAATTACATGTATGTTACCAAATACACGACAAAGACCAGAACAGAGATTTTGAATGTAGGTGAATGGGACAGATGCACAAATCCTTAAGGTTTAGGGTTTCCAAAAGTTAAAAATATGGCTCCATTTTTTGCGACCTTGGCAATGAAACTCTTAGGCTAGCGCCTGTTCTGTACTTTAAAATACTCTTTCTTTTCCCCATTTCAGCATACCATTCTGTTTACGTCCACTCCAGCCTGTTTAGTTCGAAAAATGCGGTGAGTGCAATGAAAATGCACATTTGCTGAAAAGAAACAGACGAAATCAAATATTAGATAACATGTTGCTCTAATGACTATGTGGATCGTATCCAGAACTGTATGTTTATGTACCGTGTTGGTTAGGAATATCAAACAGGCCCGCCGGACTATTTTGGATCGACTTTCACATTGCTTCTCCTGTCTTTAGCTCAAGAGACCCCCACTCCTGTTTCGCCCTTGGGCATGGGATTAGGTGTGGGGGCAAGTACTTCGTTATTCATGATTAAATACACCCACACATCATGAAAATTGATAGACATATTGATTTAAGTAGTCTAGTTCCATAACAACGGTGTAATCCCTTCTCTGTAGTTCCCTGTAATTGGGTTATTTACACCCATGCGACAGGACAATCTATAGACATACCGAGCTTTGCGGACTAATCTATAATTACAGCACTTTTCTTGTCACTAACAACCGGTAATCCATGCCCCCTTGCTTCACGTACCAAACGCCTTCACTCCTAGGTTTTGCCCTCTGATTATCCTTTGGAATAATCCTAATTATCTTAAGAGTACAAAGATGGTAAGTTCTTTCAGTCAACTGTGAACCTGCACATTAATGATGGGCTTTACCATCGTAAGGATTACATTAACTCTGCATGTTGAACGCTACTAAAGGTGTATTCAGCACCAATGCACAGATGTAATTCTTACGGTGGGAAGATATCCCATCGTTAATGCGCAAGTTCTCATACTGTCTTTTATCTTTAACAGAGCTAAGACGGTCTCGGCATCGTTGCAGACAACTTGAATCGACAAATATACGTTTCGATCTTTTGCTTGTCTATTAGACAATGAACAACCCAGTGCGGGGCAAGCTTGGTGAATTATAATGAACAGAAATCTGATGGTAATTTTTTTTTCAAATAATGTCCTGTTTGTTTAATTCTATAGTTTTATTAAGGATTCAGAGAAAAAAAATGTTTCATATGACTCGGTGATGTTGGAAATATTGGAGGTAAGATAGGCCTACGCTAGAATTTTTTTAACAATATACATTTTTGTTTACTCCATAGACTAGACTACCCAATATCTTTCAGGGATGCTTCTAAATTTCACAAAAACATGTAAGGATGTCAGAAGAGAAAAAAAAGTATGGATCTATTTTCGGTATTGTTGATGCAGTAGGCTATGTCAAATTTAATATCAGTAATGGTAGACACTGTTGGCGTAGGCGACAACAAAAATAATTTAAGATCTATGGTCACTGGTCATAAATCTCTTTGCTTTTTTTTATAATGTAGGATAGGTTTTACCGTAGTGAGAGGTGGAGACGTATGGGAGGACAAGGTGAATGACGGGAGTGGGGGATGGGGGGAAGGGGACACTCATAAAGTGATATTATCATCAGTTCTGGCACACACACATTTGGGGGGTAGGGTGGGCGTGTTGTTATCAAATGAGAGGGATATGTGTATGTGTGATGTGTGTGTGTGAGGTGGGTGGTGAGCAAAATAATAAAGATATATAATTATCTAGACTGTCAACATGACAGGTAACCACTACAAAACTTCATTGCACTCGGTATGCACTGAATCCCTTTTTGTTTATTATGATATCATCCGTTCAATCACGTGACTACAGGGTTGTCGCTCTGATGGTGGTTTGTTTACATGTTATATGCATGTTGGGCTGCTCTTGAATGGCGAGCAGCCAGGAATATGTAGAGCATGTATATCAGCGTGTGAGGGAACTATTTTGACCCCCCCCTCCCTTTAGCTCACGATCCTCATCAAAAGATAATCGTTTTGAATCCAGAACAAACTGAACCTTTCCACCACAGAATTTTTTATATCACTCGTAGAAAACAATAGGTTAATAAATTCCAATGAAAAAAAGTTTTTCTCTTAACGGAAATAATACGTATCATAATAGTTACAAAATTCTCTGGGTCTAAATGAAATTATTAACCAGTTTCAATCGCCACATTGGTGCAACAATTGTTTTTCATTATTTTCTTATAAAATCAGAAACATTTCCAGATACTTTTCCCAGGGCTGCGTTTGTATGGTCCCTGCAGTTAGATGAAATGGGAAGTCACAGCCCGTCACTGTATATTGTGGGCAGTCTTTAGCAATGGGTATGCTCTTGGTTGGTGCGCGCCAGTCACAGTGAGGAAAGGTGCACACCTACTAGAGGGCTGTTAGAAATGTGTCGTCTTTTGCACAGAACAGATGGTAAAAGCACGGCAATATGGCAGCAACCATCTACGGCTAGAAATTTGTTAGTGGAACATTTTGTATCGGAGAGGATGTGGAGAGTATTACTGGTGGTCTGTCTGCTAATAAATGAGGGAAATATATAAGCGTAGCGCAGAGCGCTTGCAAGTCAGTACTTTGTTGCCTGTCCCTTCCGCATTAGTCGCAACTATCTTGGCTTGCCTAGAGACTGTGATTTCCTTTGCTAAGGATTTGGGTGTGGTTTCCCATTTTGTCAAATTGCAAAAACCAAACAAGCGTAGTCCAGTATGTAGAGAGGGAATTACGCTGGAATTCGTGGCACTGCCCCCAATTGTGTAATCAACAACAATAACAATAACAATAACAATCATAGCTATAATGTCGATTAAAATTTCTTTATTTCACAACAGATTTGTGGCTGAATTATGAAATGTTGCCTTTGTCATCCAGCCATGATGCCTGCTGCATCGAAATCAACCAAGCTTGATAAAGAATCTTAGCATATATAGCGCCTGACTCATTTTTCCCTCATTTACCACCCTCTTAGTCTTCCCTCGCCCTCTCCCAACTACGCACAAAGAGGAAACACCCCTTCCCTCTATCACTACAAAAGTCCGCACTAATCAAGAGAATGGTTTTAGAATAACTAAAGAGTCCTTGTCTTTAGGCAAAGGGCGGCACCTTTTTTATCTTCTTCTGCTGCCGCCCCACTGGCAAAGCCGGGATGCGGGGCCATAGATATTAAAGGCCCTCGTCAAAGGCTCATAAAGGCACGTATTAAAACTCCTATTTTATTACATCTTTGGCGATTTTACCAGACCATCTCTCCCGTTCTCTGATGACGGTAAGGTAACCAAAAGAAAATGTTGATTCCATTACTTAATCACCATGGGGCCTTTAATGGCCGGTAACAAGGTAATTGTCTTCGAAGTTTAGAAAAGTTCATAAAGTAAACAGCCATCCACTGTTCTTTTAGTACTAAACATAGGGAGATGCAGGAAAGAAGTAGTCTATTCAGAGGCAGGCATGGGTGGAGCGAGGTGGCGCTGCGTACAGAGATGCTAATAATTCCTAGTCCAGGGACGGCAACTTAATCAAGGGAAGCTATCGGCGACTAATGGAATTATGTCCCGATACTATCGCACAGAACACGGGACACTGGAGGGGAAGGATAGAAATAGAAATAGAAGAGAGGATCTGATAGAGAAAGGAGGGAGGGAGTGAGAGAGAGAGAGAGAGAGAGAGAGAGAGAGANAGAGAGAGAGAGAGAGAGAGAGAGAGAGAGAGAGAGAGAGAGAGAGAGAAGTGCGAATGCATGAAAACGTGTTCTATGGAGACAGAGGGTCGGACTGTACCCAGAAAAGCTCCCTTTAAATCTTATACATTTGAAGAATAGTTGTAGCCTGCATGATGAATGGAAGGGGAAAGCAATGATAATAAAACCTAACACTTGAAGACGAGTATCGCTATCGACCAAAGTTTTGGACGTTCGATGGATAGCTCGGTCCTATCTTACGCGGATCACTGAGCACAAGGATGTCAGGTCACTGACAGTAATGACTACCTTTGAAAAATCTGTCTGGGATATAGAAAAAAAAGTATAACTGGTTTCCGCATTGGGCTCAAGCCTGAACGGCGTTATAGATACTGGGGAAGTTTTACAGGCTTTACTATGAATGA
This sequence comes from Ellobium chinense, assembly GCA_033807755.1. Taxonomy (NCBI): domain Eukaryota; kingdom Metazoa; phylum Mollusca; class Gastropoda; order Ellobiida; family Ellobiidae; genus Ellobium; species Ellobium chinense. The sequence continues at coordinate 2,809,862 of JAWQUT010000044.1, read as the reverse complement.
ATGAAAGGGAAGCCAAAAATGGTTAGAAACATGATTATGATAGTCGTGCTGGCGGAATAAGTGGCTCAAAAAAAAAAAAATACAAACTCCCAGTACAATACGATTGATCATTCAGTCATGCATTCATAAAATGCACTCACTCACCCTTTCGCTTTTTCAATCTCTCACTCCCTCACCGCACACAACCATGCTCACTCGTCCACACTTTCAGTCAGTCAGTCGATCAGTCGGTCGGTCGGTCAGTCGGTCGGTCAGTCAATCGGTCGGTCAGTCAATCGGTCGGTCAGTCAGCAGTCAGTCGCTCGCCGACTCACTCACTCACTCGCTCACTCACTCACTCACTCACTCACTCACTCACTCACTCACTCACTCACTCACTCACTTTTTGTCATCCGGTCCACTACTCAAGCCGACTCCCATATGCTCTTAACACTTGGAAGTTTCAGTCTACACCGGCTAGCTTCACACGACTCTAGATGTCAGACAGTGTATGAGACCTCTCGACAGAACTTGGAAAAAGAGGACTTGGGAGGGGTGAAAGGGGTATAAGCAAGATCTAATGAGAACCCTCACAGAGACTCATCTCGCAAATCAATGGCCACAATGTGACCGATTCCTGTATACTACTGTATTTTCAGCTGCTTCCAGGGCAGGCAAGCTAGGCGTCTAATCGTTCAAATTCGAAATTTCCCCGATTGAAATTCCCACGACAGCTTCTCGCAGCATTGAAATTCTCAGAGTGGGAACTCCAGTGTCGATTTCTCACATGTTTTAATTTTCAAGACTTCCCAGAATGTCACCGTCTGTCCGTCCGGTGCCCAACATCTGCAGACCCAGTGGCGCTGATGTAAAGTAATTGGTTTGGGAGTGGACCGGGGGTGGAGGGGGGAGGGGGAAGAGCATAGAAGAGCACTGTGGTTGTTGAAGGGAATGTTCACTGAGAAATGAAAAATAAAAAAAATAGGACTTTTAATTCTTTTTGTGGACCCCGTAGGATATTTGGCTTACAATGTCATACAAGTCTCATCCATCTCATTCATAATACAAACACACAGAACGGTCAAATCATACATGTCAGTTTAAAAAAATATTACAAATGAAACACATAACAAAGTCATTGGTGATCGGCAGCAATGCAGTGCTCTACCAGGTACTCATTTACACCTGAGTCAAGTGGGGAAAGGGAAGTGAAGTGTGTCTTTCCCAAAAGACACCACGACGTAAACCGCCTGGCACACTAGTCGAACACACAAACCCCAGACTTGACAGTCTTCAGTTTCTGAATACGCCTTAACAAATTACACGGCCACGCTTCCTCATCGACTGACACACAGTGCATGACGAACAGTAGAAAATCATGACTGTGAAGCTCACAACCTCGAACCTCATATAACCGAATTTCTCACTTACTTGCTACAAAGATCTTGTCCTTTGCTCTGTAAGTTTTTCTCGTAAATTTGTCTTATGAAATAATTCCTAAGCCGGGCTGCGTTTGTTTGGTCCGTAAAATTTGACGAAAGGGCAAGCCACACCCTTTCCTTAACAAAGGAGGTATCAGGAGTACGTTTTTGGTTTGCGCACTCCATTCACAGTATAAAGGGTTACAGAGGCCTAATCCAGTTTCCCTCTTTGAGCCAATAAATTGTTTTCTCTACTGTCACTTACAAGAAATTTAGGGAGGCTTTTAGCTTTTCGCTTTCATCTTAACGCAGTCCCGTGTATCTTTGTTACACATATTTAGAACAAGAGCACGGATCTGAAATAGTCTAGATTTAAGTTTATGTAGTTATTTGAAGAAATACCCTAGGGTGAGGGTAAGGATTGAACGGGTTATTCTCAGGGTCACTATCGAGCCTCCATTGTCCTATACTATTACTTGTATATAATAGTCATGGAGGCCTCGGGGGCATAATTATGTCAGAGGGAGTAGTAGGGAGGGACACCGCGGAAACAAGGCGAAGTGAGGGGGCCACAGGTTCTTGTCTCCTCCTTACCCACGCCTCTGTGATGACCCCGCATTCCCTCTTCCTTTACTCCTTTTGCCCGTCAGACATGAATGTCAAATTACAAACTTGGAAACTCTCATCTCCCTCTATCCTTCTTCTGTCCAATGTGTCGTTCAGATTCCCCTTTCTTTGTCTTCCTTTTCATGGAAAAATGCTATGAAAGAGCCCTATCAGTAGACCTATTACTTGGCCTATTACATGGCAATATTTAACGAAAGATCAATTAATGAAATATGATTTGGTTATTAATACAGTACTGTATTTTACCCTCCCATGAAATCCATTTTTTTTTTGCCAGACCGATACCTTAATCGTCAGGTATTGCCTATGTTGACCTATAAGGTCGTATCAAAGACGATAAAGTAACTTTCTTTAGTCGTATTATACAAGTTAGATCATAAAACTTACATTTTAGTATCATTCTTATAGTCACTCTTTGACGCCGGTTCTCAAGACAGCTAAGACTTTGCGCGTTAACGATGGAATCTTTTACTATCGTAATAATTACACTTGAGAGTTTGACATTGACGATGGGATCACTCACCATCGTAAGAAATCCATTATTTCTGCATGTTTAACGCTACTAAATCAGCACCAATGCACTAATGTAATTCTTACGATGGTAAAAGATCTCTTCATTAGTAGGCAAGCTCTCAGTGAAGTCGCTTGTTGAATGTTATTAAAGGTGCATTCAACACAAGTGAACGAAAGTAATCCACACAGTGGTATGAGTAAGAGATCCCATCGTTAATGCTCCAGCTCTCGAGTATCAGAATTGACACATATCTCTATGATCTCAAAAAATTTAAAGGCGTAACAGATTTATACGGAATTACGTCCCTTTATGCTATTAAAAGGCATGCATAGCAAGAGAAGAGATCCCGTTGCTTTCCAGATCTCATTTTGTGTGCAGAACACAACGCTATACATCAGCAACAGATGATATGTTCTGAAATGTACTGCCGTTGCATCAGATGGCTCTCCTCCTTTCGCTGCCCCTAAGGTCACCATGCGGTTCTTCCAGGAGGCTAATTCATCACAAATATTCCAATATACCGTCGCGTGGGCGACATTTCGTCGGCAATGACAAATGTGGAGATTTTAATGCATGTAGATAAAGAATAGGCTGACGGCGCAGATAATGCGACGCAAAGGGGCGTACCATTATTCAAGCCCAACTTGATAGGAAGGACATAAGTGGTGCATAATCTGTCAAAGAGGCGTCATAGCAATATCTGGGGTATATAGAGGCAGGAGGGAGATATGGGGAGGGGGAAGGAGAGAAACGTGAAAGGGTACTGTGAAGGGGTTGAGAATGAGGCGGGGTGGGGCTCAATCGTCACTTCGGTGCAACAACCGTGGAAGTAACACTGAAACTAGAGGTATGAAGATGCCATTGTCTTTTTATTTCACTGTTAGCTATGTAGGATTTTACACCTCTTTTAACTTATCCAGGGATCCCATGCCAAAATACTTCCACACATGTTGTTTAGCTCTTCCTCCAAGCTTTGACACAAAGAAAAATGCCCCTAAACGAATCAGATTTTGAGAACTTAGGCAGTGATGCAGGTTACCTAATATTTTAGGCACTTTCACACAATAAACAGGGTAACCTTACCCACCTAGCAACAGTCACAAAGTTTATACTCGAGTGGCTAAACCTCACCTATTCTGGGTCTACAAATGTAATTGCACATCTCTAAGCCTTTGAAATTCAAATCCCCCTCTCCGCGGCCAGTTTTCTGATTATATAGAGACTATTTAAGCTTCCACACTTTAATGCTAGGTGCTGTTGGCATCTTCATACCTAGAAGCACATCCATGTGCCGAAGCGACACAGTGATTATACGTAGATATAGGCAACTGTTGAGGTGGGGCTAGGTGGCACAGGCTTTTATACTACCAACGACAGGGTTGCTTCTCCTCGGATATGATTTTCCCTTAAAATGTAGTCTAACATCTTGTAGTTAGAAGTTGTAATACCAACAATGCAAATAATATACAATTACGAAGGAGGTAACAAATATACAACAGTAGTCAAACCATAGAGATGAACATGAAAATTGGCTTCTGCCTTACTATATAGGCCTATTTATACCAGTCTTTTCCTTCTTCTGTATCTCAATACACTTATAGTAGACTATATGCATTTGCCAAATTATATTGACACGCTTTTACAATGCTCAGTGAGAGGATGAGAAAGCAACATACGTGCGCCTATTGCTGTTCACAAGCGCGGCTTAGTGACGTTCACCGGAAGATAGAAAAGATATGGGAGATATGGGAAGGATCAAGAGCGAACGTGTCATAAATGAATGGTTGAAATAAACTTTCTATAATTTCTCAAATTTCAGTAAACTTTAAGCCACGACGTTCTGGAATAGTCATTACTAAGGAGTGTATGACATTTGGCGAAAACGCAGCCAGTGTTAATATTATAAATGGAGAAGATGGGGATTTGTTTGTATTAGCTTTTTTCATCCCATCTTGGAGGAGAAGCTTGAACTTTCGTGTGGCCACCAACACGAGGAGGCAGCATGGGCTTGCGGTTTGTGAGTTGTTGTCACATTCTGAAGGCTTTCAAGTCTGAATTTTGTGGGTGAGCTGTGGTGTCTATAAGAAAGACATTTGGCTCCTTTTTTGCCCTTCCCCCCCCCCCCNNNATTTCACTCAGTTGTAAATGAGCACCTGGTTCTAGAGCTGTGGGGGCTCTGCTCCATGGCGACTAGCGATGACTTTGCAATAGAGCTTGTTTGATATATTGCGTATTAATATTAGCACATATTGTTCTATATTTGTATACTATGAATGACATATAATTTTATAACATTATATGGCATGCATTGTAAAACAAATTCCCCATACGCGGTAAATAAAATTCCAATATTCATTTCAATTTCATTTTCATTTTTTTCAGACGATAGTGTCTTCTTAACTTCGTGAAAAAACACCGAACGAGAAATCCGTCGCTTTCGCCATTCGAACCCAGGACCTTTTACATCAAGAGACGAGCGTTCTTTCCCTCGGCCCTTTTGCATGCACTAAGAAGTATCTGAACTTTTATGGAACAGTAGGGCAAGGCGCAAGACAGTGAGGTCAATTTCCCTCTAAATATACAATAATGACATCATGAGGGTCTGCTGTGAAAGTACACGTATAAATAGATCAGTTTTAACCTCTCCGAAGACTGCCCATCACCTCATCAACACGCGCACAAATAGACTCACCAAAGAACGGAGCCGATGCGCTGGAGCTCGCTAATGAAATTCCGTGCACATAAAAAGGCGAGAGACTCGGCCAAGCTCCTTACACGAGTAACAAATGAGCAGACAATTCTAATTCCACGGCTTCTGGGTAGAGGACACAGCCAGTAAATAACATTACTGAAAGAAAATGTAGGACCCGCGGGGGCTGCCATGACCCAGGGGGCCACGAAGACCCATGCCCCACAGTGCCATGAAACCTTGGAAGGTTACCGCACCAACCAGAAGCGTATGTAATGGGGAAGGCAGAGGGATATGCGTTCCCTCGCCCTCTATCCGACCCTGATGTGAATGTCCACTTCATAAGCCACTGTCCTTCCTCGCCTCACACAAATGCCCCCCCCCCCNCCCCCCCATTTTCTGGCTTGTGGCCATCTCTCTTCCTTTTGCATCAAAAAACAACAAAAAAGTATGAAAACTGACAGTTCGGCATTTAGAGAGCTAGAGGATGCCATTGGTGGTTGATTCCAATATTTGTGAAAAAGAAACTACGGACATTGTTTTGGAAGGAATCCACAGTGATACGGACTACACGTTCCCTGGATAAGATGGCCGCCTTGGTTAGAGCGATAGATTGAACTTTTACACGAAATTTCGTTCAAGATCATATTAGTGGTTACAAAAAGACCTGTGTTACGCCAGCGTACATACTAAAATGTACATGCGAGGGCTAGACCGTTAACTTGTAAATCTTATAACTTTTTAATTATTTTGTGGTCTCAGTTGACGAAATGCAACAACTCACGGATAGTGCAGGCAAACAGACTGGGTCTAATGGGTGGCCGTATAATCCGTGTTGTGCGATAGCCAGAAATTAAGACGAGCAAACCACGACGGAGGCGGGAGGGACATGGAACGAGGATTGATTGAGGCGACAGCATCGAGATCTTGCAGCCTTGCAGAAAGGGCTTCAACACAATCACTGTCATTTAGCATCAGAAAAAGGAAACAGAACTTCCAGTGATACAGAAACGAAAGTCAGTGTTCCGGCTATGTATATTGTCTTACACTCGAAGGACAGGCTACATTTGGATCTTATTCCCAGGTACCCACCTGTTACTAAAATGAATAATGCACAAGTAGCTAAATAAATTAGCAAAGAAGAAATATTTGCCAGGTACCGAAAACAAATCAAATCGTAGTAGAAGATCAAATTCCTTACTTGCCGCTTTTCCAGATTTTCCTTGCGTCACCAAAGTTCCATTTAATCTTATTAGTTCTTGTTCTGACGAGCACCACGTGTGAAGTCTACCAGACCCAGACTTTACAGATGAAAACACATTTTTGTATTTTGTACCATCTGCCGGACCCGAACTGCTCAAACAGAGGAAAAACACGATTCGTGCCTCATGGAATCTGTCAGACTCGACTTTCCAAATAGAGAAAAACTTGATACCACAGATTCGTTTCTCGTGGAATCTGTTGGACCCAGTTAATAACGATACTACAGATGCGCGATTACATTCATCTTTCTATTACATAATACCTAGAAAAAAAACTAAAGATTAGATCTAAGTGTTATAGTCTTTGATAACACCAGTGCGATCTAGTCTATGTCTTCCAGAATTAAAATACTTGATCAGGATTGTTATAGGAGTGCAGAAAATGATAAACCAAAATTATGGTCAGTGATCACTCACTAACTCATCTTTGTGAAAAAGGTACGTCATAGCAGTCATGGCAAGCATGATCAAAGTTTTACAAAATAATACATTGTCGATAAAGTCCTAGAAGAGAGAGAGAGAGAGAGATAGAGAGAGAGGTGAGAGAGAGAGAGAGAGAGTGAGACCAGACTTACGGGATTAGAAAGGGGTTAGTGAATGAAACATGAAGAATGTGACGTGTATCAGCCAATCAAAGCGAATCTTACAAATCAGAGCAGTCAATAAGCTTCCTCGACAGGTCGCGATCTCAATTTTTACTGTCTCATGGAAGTTGTATTCCTACTTCCTGGTTTATGTTGGCATACCCTGCTACTCTCCCCCCCCCCCCCCCCCCNCCTCCAAAACAAAACAACCACAAAAAAGTCTCAGACAGCCACTTAACCTTTTGCTTTTCCGCTCTTGTGTACGGAAAATTTCACTTCCAATGTTTATCCCTCGAGATGAGAGGAAAAAAGAAACAAGTTCCAGAATCAATAAGCATTAGGTGAGGTCTCCAGTCATTAATTTCCCCTTCTAGTAAGTGAAGCCGCGAGATCGGAACAAGAGTCGGAAGGGAAAAAAAAAATAACGAGCCTATTTATTGGAAAGTTGGACAAACAAGAAAGAGGTGAGATTCCAAGTTCGTAAGAGTCGAAAACTAATGATGGTGTAGGAGTCGCAGCTAGAATATCGGGTGCCATTAACCTATATAGTGCTTGTTATGGTAATGTATTCTCTTCACCCGATTATCCATCCGTCTTTCGTCGTAAGTCAACGGGGAGCATAAGCTATTGACAGGGTTGTCACCGAATATCTAGATTTTATTATTTCTGGAAGTTGTTTTTTTTTTTTATGACACGGCTACGTATTTCCAGATCTTATGGTCAACCTGTCTTGCTAAGATAATAGCATACAGCACATGGACATGGAAACCATTAGACGCATATGACGGATTACGGTTGTTTGATTTGTACCCGGTGTTTTGACAAGTTTCCACTCTTGTCGCTGCATGGAAGAATGCGTGTATATATATGTGCTTGTAGTTCCAAACAAAATAAATACCTGCTCACTGTTGAAGCAATTTTTTTGGCAAATTTTCATGAATCTTTCATGAGAGCTAGCTTTTGGCGATTCCAAAATACAACCAATCTTTAACACAATCTCCTTCGTTTCACACCTTCATTCAAAAGCATTCTGGATTCTGTCCTTCTGATAACGCAGTCACAGTCACAGTCACACAACCTCAGAAGCTTGGCTCCACGGTTTGTCTCAGACCTGGAAAAGCCAGTAACCAAATTCCATGGGTTTTCCAGATGTTTCGGGTCTTTGGCAACCCCTGTGCAGGTGTCATGTTATGAGAGTTGATCACAGTGGTGGCTATAATATATCCATATTTTGTAACATTGCTGCTGTATTGGAAATACGCTTGTGAAATTGAGAAAAAAAAAAAAAGACTGAAACTAATTTTCGACAACAGCCTTCACTGCTTACAGCCATTTTCTCAATGTGAAGACATGAACAGGCAGGCTTGAGGAAACAGGGATGTTTCAAAACAAGTTGGAAGAAAGAATGAAGGAGAAGCCATGGAAGTCTGTAAAGTTGAACTAATGAAGTAAGCTGTAAGTGAAGATTTGGGCGAAGGAGGGGATGAGACGCAAGATATGGGATGCACAAGATAAAAACTGACAATGGAGAAGTGCTAACGAAGGCCTATATGCTTTAAACCTGCAAACTATAAACTGCATTTCAAGAAGTAAGAAAACTACAGATAAATGGCAAAATAAATGTTTAAAAGAGGAGATAAAACAAATATTTTCAAAGGATCCGAATAAAATAACACTAACAACAACAACAGCAGCAGCAGCAACAAAACAAACCAACAACAACAAAACAATAACAACTTCTATAAAAATGTAGTTAACTACAATAGAACCAAAAGATGATAGGAGGCTGGGAAAAAAACAACAACACGGCTTTTGATTGAAGTTTCCAATCAATGGACATTCCAAATAGCAATCACAGACCACCAAGTGTCACCTAATGACAGGGTTTGAGCGAGTTCCCTGTGAACAATACCACACCACCAGCCGAGCTCGATACCCCAAGGAAATTTGATTCAAATGCCGTCAGCCCTCACATTGAGACTCTAACGCAATGCCCTTCTTCTCACGCCAAACCTTAAACCTTGTTTCCACGTTTTTTCTTTCTCTCCCGTTTCCCTGGCCCTTTTTTTTTGTCTCTTGCAATACAAACCTCGACCGTAAAATTTGAAATCTAGTTTACTTTAACAAGATTGCAGTGATGCGTCTCCCTCTCTTTTCTGACGCCTGCTATCTCAGTGTTGATTAAGACACTTCAGCTACGAGTCGCAGGAATATACGGTAAACAGCGTAAAGAAAGAATTTCTCCTTATTAGGCTTAATATCACTTGTTGTAGTCAAACCCTGATAACACAACCACCCCGTGAACCGAGCATTAAACAGGACCGTAATTAGTATTCCCACAGTCACCCAAATACAAAGGACCCCAGGGATCAGGGGAGCCCAAAAGGAAGGAGGAGGAAAACGGGATAAAGAGAATGGGGTACACAAGGTCCCCTCTCCCTGACTCCAGCCCCACCTCCATATTCAAATGCCATGGTTTGGCGATGGGGAGTGGAGCGAGAGGGGAAGAGGGAGAAGGACTGGACGAGCTAGATAAGACCTTGCCCTGAATAAGAGATGGAACTTAGAAAATTAATACAAGACTGCTGAGGAAATAGATAAGTTATCCAAGGGACGCAATCGAGGAATTTTGCTGTGTATACATTATACATACACGAGTTGTTAGCTCAGAAGTCTTGGCGTAGCCCTGAAAGTTTGGGGAAGGGCGTGGGTGGGGGAAATGAGGCTGCAAACTCACCCCAAACAAATTCTGCTATCTATCTACTAGTATTAAATTTTTAACAATGTGAGTCTTAAAGGATCCGGCTTCCCTGTTATAAGATGACGATTAATAACTTTTCCTCACAATATTTTTTTGTGATCTTCTAACTTAATTTGGTAGCAATATACATGTATAAACATTTGAACATGTATAGACTACGAGCCGCTGCACAGCAAGCAATACACTGCACTGCAACACAATGCACTTGAATACAAAATCTTGTTTACCACACCACTTTCACATCATTCTGCTTGCCTACACTATATATTGCACTGCAGGGCACTACTTGTGAGAAAGTGATTCTAACTTGTTTCCAGATGTTTGAAGCACAGGGTTTCCTCTAAATGCCTAGCACCCAACAGCTTTTATTATATTATTATTATACCATTTCCTTGTCATTTTAGGATATCTTGCAAACTTAGGGAGCTGTAGTGTGGGTGCAAATTTTTATACTGGACGAGCACACAAGTTCAATCAGCCACAGATTTGCATCTTATATATTAGATGGGCACGCACACATATATACATACACAATCCAGATATCACTATGGAACTTGCAGTATGTTTTGGAAAATGGAAGATGTTTGCTCAATAAGTGTGTTCAAATGTATTTTGCTGATTTTAGTACTGAACCTAGGAAGTATTACATTTTAGTGTACCTGTTTAATGCTTGACATTACATTTACAACTTGCTCATTTCTCACATGGTTTATAATTGATGTTACTTTGCATTCCTACCTACCTGAAGATACGGTAAAGGACTCTCAATTGGTTGGTTGATTATTTGGCAGTATTTAGAGTATCTTAGAGTGGGCTGCCTTATCCAAGGACCTCCAAACTCCAAAATATATATTTAAAGAATTCTCGAGTATAAATAGGTTATAACTATAGTCCACTAACCTACTGAAACCTACTGAGCCCTCATTTTCTCAAAAAATACTTGTTTATCCTCTTTGTGAAATTCTAGTCAGAAAGATTCAAAATTGAATATGCTCACATGTGGACTTGAAAATGTTCAAACTTGATAGGCTTCCTTGTGAAGTAAAAAATTGGCACAGGCTTCTTTGTGAACTAGAGCATGAGACTTCAATGGGGCTCCCAGTCCCAGGTGAACCACAGTACAACATATCCAAACTGGAGAGAGCTCCTTCATGAATTAGAACATATTCAAAACTGAAAGGGTTTCCTCATCAGCTAATTGTTTAATGTTTAAATATGTTCAAATTTGAATGGGCTCATAGGGAACTAAAACACCACCAAACTTGAATAGTAAGCTCTTTTTTGAAACAGAACATGTCCAAACTTGGGATAAAGATAGCTTTGTAGTTGCCAGGGACTACACTTTGTAGGATTCTTCTGAATCATTACTACAATACTAGGCATATGTTGTAAATGCAGGACTTGAATATTCACAAATATAACATGAGACAGCACTTTAGTATTGTAAATTCTGCAACCGGTCACCTCCTCCATGTCACCAAAAAAATAGAAAAAAGCACTGTAGTATTAATCATACCCTGCAGGATGCGGCCATTTACTCTCATGCTTCCATAAACAATCAAAACGGATGAGTTCAACAGACAAATAATGTAAAAAAAACTAGAGAAATTTGCTGCTTCAAGTTTATTATGCATGGAATGAAAACAAAAACCTTCCTTTTATACAGACCTATAAAAACACAAAAAATTTAAAGAATGGTGTCTTGGTATATGACATCAAAGTAAGAAAATGCAGCTCCACCAATTCACAATGTGGAGACTTTTCCAGTTATATATAAATACATTATGAATAGTAACAAGTAATACTAAATCCACGAAAAGAATATGTATTTCATTAACTGGTTTGGAAGATCATAATGTCACCAAGCCACCTCAGTATTGTACTGCCAGCATGGTGATAATAGGTTTAAATCATGTATGATGCACAATTCAGTTGAGCATTTTACAAAATGAATCTTTGATGCTTTATGAATAGATCATGAATTTCATCACATCCATGGTCTGACAAGACAAAAAAAAAAAAACCAGAAGATGAAATTACTGAGGCTCATGCAAATTCATCATCAAGGTAATGACATAAAAATTCATGCAATATGACATGTCCTGATTTTGAGAGTAGATCTAGATCTTGGGCGTAGTCTTCAACTTTTCCTTTCCTAGAAAAATGCTGAGGCTTTTGACAAACCATCCTTTAAATATCCAGACAACAATGATTTGATTCCTCATCACAACTGTAAATACATCTGGCATACAAGTAACAAAGTTAAAAGATAAATTATTATTGCACTTTAAGCAGGCAAAGGCTGCTTTAATAATCTGATGAATACAAATGATCTCCGAGTTCACAGTTTTCCTCCTTGATGCATTCTCTCTCTCATTAGGGCTGGACAACTCAATTCAAAAAATTAGTTAACTCAGTTTTGACTTTTGAGGATCAAGCCATACTTCTGAACTTTGTGAGTTTCTTTTTGTTCGACTGTAGGCAGAGTAGTGCCTGCGGGACTGTCAGCAGACGGTTTGCTTTGGTGTTGGCGTTATTAGTTTTACTGTTTATGAAAAGGAACTGAAAAGAAAACAAGGCCCTCACTACACATGTAGCTGTCATGTGTAATTATGTGTGAGTGAGGATGGGGTATCAAATGAGCAGGGATGGAAAAGTGAAAAAAAAAAACAGAAAGAAAAGAAAGAAAGAAAGCAAGCAAGCAAGAAAGAACGAAAGAAACGAGAGAGAGACTGAGAGAGAGAGAGAGAGAGACTGAGAGAGAGAGAGAGAAAGAGACATCTATATTTGTCAAGCTGGAAAACACTTCAGCTGGAGTAAAAGCTCCATCCTTGGATAGATTTCTACAAATGGCGCTATGAAAATGTCATGCAGGATCCAAAATGAGGGACTGGCACAGCACTTCTCGGAGCTACATAAGTTTAAAAAATAAAATGTCAATCACAATCAAAACATACCACAGACAATGACATGCTTAAAAACAACATAATGACACAAACATCTTGCTACAAAACAAATCTGGTCCCAAAACATGGAATATTGTGAGCCACAATCATCAAACATACAACATTGTTGGGTCTACAGGTTATGGTTTGGGCACTTAATATTAGACACAGCAGTTGCCTGGAGTGGCATGTAAGTGACATAAGCTGGAAAGATCTAACACCACAAGTCAAATTATGGAATAGAAAAGCATTTTTCCAGAACTCAGTAAATGCACTTGGAATGGTTTGAAATAAAGGGGAAAATGTAAGGGCAATTACTCTTCACAAAACCATTTCACTTCCTCTACAATATTTATAATACTTGAAGGAATGCAAGTCTGAAACTCAATTTTGTTTGAATAATTAGACGCAGAAATACGCTGCTCAGTAAAAACTTTTTTCTCAAAATTTGCCTTTTTCTGACTTTTGGAAAATGCTCCTCAGTTTTTGATTCTTCTGGATTTCTCTGATTTACACATATGCCTCTAAACAAAACCCGTGAAGCCCTGTTCATAAGAAGGACGTGCTATAATAAATATCTTTTTAAATAAAAGAAAAATAACAACTGGGATTTTCTGGAGGGGGTGGGCTAGGGAGAGCTGTGTTGAGCCATGGCTCTGTTAGCACTGTTCCAATGTACATGCATTAAGTTCTTAATGTAAGAAAACTTCTTGATCCCCTACAAAACTGTAATAACTTACCATAAAATACTATGACCACTGAAGCAATCAAATCAATGGAATCAATGCCTCTTCAAACTGCATTTGAGTGTAAAACTCTTGTGTTTTTTCTTAAATAATACAGTGAAACCTTAATGTTAAGTATGCCCTAATGCATGGAAAGTATCTTGTACCTATACTTATTACTGGATTATACTAAATATCAAGATTCACTTGAACTGAGAAATGACAGAATAAGAGTGAATCCATGCATGCAAAATTCATACTTCATAACAAGGTATATACATGAAACGAGTACTAAATAAAAGTTAACTCATGAAATGAGTACTTAATATCTACTATAAGTTCCACTGTACTTCAGTTCTCATGTAGTGCTTCAAATGGTTCTCTGAAGAGAATAAATGAATGCCTGTAATTTCATATTTAGTCCTATACATTTACTTCATTCTTTTCCTGGCTAATCTACACTGAAGCTTCACAACCCCCAATCAAAGTCAAACCTCAAAATAAATCTGCCTAAGTGCATGGAAAAAGTAAAAGCTGAATAATTGCTTAGTACTGGGGTGTTTTTATTGTCATGGTCCAAATCACAGAATGAGAATAAATCTGTGCATGTGATTTCATACTAAATAACCAGGTAAAATTAGTATTCAGGTACTTAGGATCAAGATTCCACCATACTCAAACTTCTCACTCATTGCAAAGCTGAACCCTTGCTTTACTTTTTCTGTATATACAGAATACCAAAATTACCTTGCAATATCAAATACCTCGCAAGCTCAAATTTCCAAGCCAGTCCCTTAAAATAAGAGTTTATGGGGTTCTCTATTTTCTTTTAGGGTTGGATGTCCACGCCAAAGGAGCCAATTCCTTAATCAGTTTATTATTATCATGTATTTTCCAAGTTTATCTGGGAGGTATTGCCTTGCATCAGCGTCACTGCCTCCATCATGACAATGGACCAAATGAAGTGTATAAACAACACTGAGTATATCCCTTTAAAATGTTTAACTGCTTACAAGCAGTTACATGACATACAGAATAAAAGAAAGTCCCTCTAGAATCTCAACAGCCGTCCCTCTCCAGCCTCTGTGGAATTCTATTTTAAAAGACCGCGAACTCCATCAACTTGATGTGGACCTTTTGGTTTTTAATGAAAAACTCCTGCCCTGCCCTGCAACATCCACAGATATGTCCTAATTTCAAACTGTATAGAGTGACGAGCAGATCCTTCTTGACTTAATTCTTAGGGGATACTTATGGAGTGAATGAATCCAGATCTGTAGTAATGAGCACAATATTAAATGTCAAAATCATAAAACTTTCGTCACACTCTGTTCTCGCCTTCGTGCTGTATAGAAAATATTCTTTCTATCACTTGATCAATAAAGGGCCTGTCTTCTGCCTTTGGTTTTAGCATCCATGCAACAGTGTCCGGTATTCTGTTTGAATAGCTGTGGACCAAAATGAAAACCTGAGATCAGTATGTGACAACAAGAAATGCAAAAGCAAAAACAATTATATTTGAAATAACCACTAACAGAAATAATATTAAAACAAATTGCATTTCTGGATGATTATTCACATAATCAATGATTACTTAAGACTGAAGGCAAAAACCATATTTTTCTCTTTTGTAATCCTAAATCCCACCTTCTTCTATTTAGCTGAAAGGTGTTACCTTGAATTCTGTGGAAAGGTGATTTTGGCGGCCATTGTGGCCAATGCTAGACTG
Source organism: Ellobium chinense (assembly GCA_033807755.1). NCBI lineage: Eukaryota > Metazoa > Mollusca > Gastropoda > Ellobiida > Ellobiidae > Ellobium > Ellobium chinense. The sequence continues at coordinate 2,794,626 of JAWQUT010000044.1, read as the reverse complement.
TCTCCTCGCTGGTATGCAGCTTCAAATGGTGACTCAAGGTAGGCCAAGGCATACAAAACACACCCTAGTGACTGGAAAACAAATAAGAAATAATCCAGTTCATGGTTTTCTTGTCAGAGTACCCATAGTGTACAAATTTAAAACTAAATTTATTTTAGTACATAACCAGATAAGCAATTTAATTAATCACACAATCATGTGCGTGCACTGTGTCTGCCACACACAGTCTAAACAGAGTACTGATTTTAATTCTTATTCTGAATCTTGCTATCAACAGCGATAAAAAGAGAGCAGACTAAAAGACAAAGAGTTATATTTGAAACATATCACTGATTTTAAACAGGAAAGAGATAAACACACTGTCTCCTGGTTAGCTGAATTAAGACTTACATTGCCAGACTTCGAACTGAGAGATCATGTCAGATAGTGATATAGGTCTTTTGATGCAATTTTTTTGTTTCTTCACTACCACTGAAACTAAAACCATTTCTATTTCAAAATATTAATTTTATGGGTGAATGATAAGTATCCGTGGGTAAATTTTGAGTTATTGTGAATGTGCAGTAGACTGCATGATTTGAATATTGTAAAATTGTTTTTAATAATGACTTTTTCAAAGTTTTCAAACAGACAGGTGGTAGCTCAAACATTTTTCTATCAGATGACAGGACATAATATAAACTTTTTAATGTGATGCTGAAACTTGATACAGCTAAACAGTGACTTGAGCTACCTACCCATATGTCTGTTCTTTCATCTATTGAGGTATTTGTCTCTACTGTAAACAACTCAGGCGCCCTGTACAGCATGGAGCATCTTTCTGCTGCTACATCCTGCATTAAAGAAATGAAAGACCACAGAATTTACAAGATCAGTCATTAAAGCAGTTGTTTACATGTGGTGACAACTTATATATATTAAAGATTTTTCATCTATTTAGTATAAAGTGCCTTAGACGTAACTGATAACAGTTCACATCTCCCTCTTTGATACTTTCCATCAAGTAAGCAAGTGGCTGACCAACTGTTAGCACTAACAGCAACATTTATTTACTGCAGTTAAGATAATTCCCTGTACACAAACTAAAGAACTTCATTATTTTCACATACTGCAATACAGATATAATATGCATTATTTTTTTCAGACAGAAATCATATAGATGAGAGTTTGAAAATGGGAGAGAAGCTTACAAAATTTGCTTTAAAAAATTGTAAAAAGAGTTTTTTTGTTGTTTTTTTACCACAGTCTCTCTTCTTCCAGACTAGCCTGTTCTTACTAACTTGTAATGTCGTTGCTTCACGAGCTGACTTGATGTCCAGCCGAGCTAATGCAGCTGAGCCAAGGTCCATTACAATCGGAGTCCCATCATCCTCTGTCATCACATTGTCTGGCTTCAGGTCTCTTTTAGATAAAAATATGCATTCATGATGGAAATACTAGCATGCACCTAGTGATGCAGAGGTATGATATATAATGTATAAACTACACTCACTTGGCTTGAAAGATACCGCTGATGATAAGCTTGCACCTATCTCATTAGTTCAGAGTACAGCGTGTTATTACCTTATTTTAAATTTGCATTTTTTCCAATGACTTTTCCATATTTCCAAGTGTTCTAACATTTATTCTATAGTGACAACATGATTTTAACCATCACATTACAACTTTCGTTACGGGGAATTTATGTGATGTTTAACAAGTTTCACTCTAGTTAACTGCACAAGATGGTAGTCTCAAATTATATTCCACCAAAGCAATTTTTCAAACTTTTCATAATGTTTAAATGAGAGATTGTTATTTCTTCTGATTCCACATATTTTCCAGACTGCAAATATTAATGACAAGGGTGAAACACTATAACATAGTAATACTGAAGAGACATTATGGCATGAAAAAGCCAGATTATGAGGAAGAATTGAGAGCATTCCAAACCTGTGCACATAAGGTGGTTTGTGGTCATGCAATGCCTTTACCCCTTGACTGATACCAAGCATCAATTTCCATATTTGGCTTTCACTGAAATGCTCCCCTTTTAGTTTGAGTGTATCAATCCTGTCTTGCAATGTTCCTTTCTGAAGATTGAAAAAAAAAAATCACATATTACATGCCACCATCTGCTGAAGTAGTTCACAGTGTATTAGTTTTTTTACCATATTTATCAGGAAGAAAGGACTACAAAAGAGAAGCCAGCCACAAGCTCAAAAATTTTATAAATGGTGTAAATTGCTGATCCAGATCCAGACTGAGCAATGCTTTCAGCAGAGTTATTTGCCCCCTGTTAACTTATTAAAAAAGGACAGAATCATAATAAATTAATAATAAAGGAGTTTCAAAGCTATATGCCACAGAGTTCACAAATGAGACTATGGACCTACATATATTTGTCTCTAATCACACTAAACATGCAAGGCAAATTTATCATGAGATTTCAAGGTCTTGTTACAAGCAAATTATAAGAATCACTGCCAGATCTTGAAAGAAGTTCTGATCTAGTTCTTTCAAAGTTCCAACATTGTGCATGACCAGATTTCCATGGATCTTCTAAAGTTCTATTTCTTGCAAGCTGCAGTGACAATTGGATCACTACATAAATGCTTTTTCATCTGTCCCATGTCTTCTTCACTAAGCTTTGTTACTGCAGTAAACCTAATAGACACAATCAAAATCTACATTTGCTGTTCATGAGTACAGACCATTTCATTCCTTTTGTACGCATGCTGCTTTTCCTAAGGATCTAATTTTCGTGAATTTCCTAAGCTGAACCTGACTTGTAAATATTACTTCACACAGAAAAAGGTTCCATTCAAAACGGTTCAAAAGGGCTGCTATGAGTGGTTGCCTACAAGGGCATTGCAAATATGATTATTTTTAGTTACTATCCCTCATTATTTGAATGGTATCAATTACAGAATCTTTTCTATTGCCACAAAGCAGATTTGCCAGTTAAGCAAGTTTAATGCCTAATTCTGTTACTCCTGATTACTCAAGACTTCTGTGATCATATACCCACATGAGAAAATCATCATGTGGAGCTTACCAAAATATGAAAAACCCTTCCAACTTTTCACAAAACACTTCTACAGTAACTCTCAGGCTAAAATGGCTTATCTTTCTCAACACTGTTTTTAAGAATCTGAGTTGTTCTTCTTTACCTTATCTGATCTATTTGCTACAACAAAGTCCTTACATGCTTTTATGTTCACAGCATTCACATGTTCACAAGAAAAATTTTGTCAGGAGATGAGTACTGACATGCAGATAACCAATAAGGAAAAAATAATGATTTGCAGAAAAACCAGATAAGCCTTTGGACTGTTCATCTTCTAATCTCAAAGAACACATTTTTGGATCTTAAAATAAATGGTGTTTTTCCAACATTACTTCCATTTAGACTGGATATTGAATGCTTATTGAATGACTCTTTACCATTCTAATACTATTACTGTTAAGCTGTTGAGTACCTTGTAAGCTGGAATCACCACAAAAACTTCACATGTGATGTCAACAGCCTTTGTGATGTGGCCTACTTTGTGAATGCTGTAACACTCTAATGGTATAACATTAGGGTGGTTGATTTCTCGCATAACTTGTACTTCCTGAAGGGCAACTTGCTCTTCCTCTTTAGAATGGCACAATATTCTCTTCAGGGCATACGTCTTGTGTGTCTGCGCATCTTCCACTAAATCCACATAGCTAAAGCCACTGTAAGGAAACCAATTGTGACATACACATGAAAATCATGAAAGAGGCCATGTTGGTTATGACAGTACAACAATGTAGTGGAATCTCTGTAACAGCAAGCTCAATATTATTATTAAAGTTACCTCATTATTAAGTACGGATTTTGCATGCACAGATTCATTATTACTCTTTCATTGTATTATTCAACTGAACCTCAGTATGCATACCTTAAGAATAAGTACACAATTTTTCCAAACACAAAAATCTTATACTCCACAAAATCCATGGGATGCTTCAAAACAGTTTGTTTCAGCACATTATAGAGTATCCGCAAAAATAACCTAGAAGCCAGCTATCATATTCAGACTTGGAAAGTTTAGGAAATTGAGCAATTGCTTCTTATAATGAGGGCATTTTAAGTAATTTTGAGAGTAATAATCAATGTTTGACTGTATTAGTCTCTCCCGACTGTGTTACCTAACACAAGAATGATGAATGTTAGACTGTCATTTGAGATAATTAGTCTCATCTCTCTCATTTGATACAAAAGGCTCAGTATATCACTGTACAACTTAGCAAAGGGAGAAGGAAGGGAAGGTGAGGGGTCTAGGAGGAGGACGAGAGGGGTGGAACAGGGAAAGGAAAATCAAAACGACAGTCTGGTCACAATTCAATGGATCCTTGATAACACAATCATGGCTTAACACACTCCTCTGCCATGCACACTCCCATTGAAAGGTCCCAGCTGTTTTGTTCCTTACACAAAGCACTTTGGTGAACACATACTTCTGAAAACATGCCCTTTAAAGCTTGATCTAAAGGTTGGGTGCCTTACAAGAGTTTTCTACCAAACACAAATATATCTATCATGACCCTGAGGGAAAATCGCCACTTCCTTCAGCCCAACCAAAAACTGGATCATGAATTGCTACTGGTGGGCAGGCAGAGATGTGACTTAAGCTTTTCACATCCAGGACAAGAAAGTGAACGGCGCAAACACCATGAAGATCAGTTATGTCAAACTGTACTCTGGAGTAAGTGCAGAAGACCAGTTGAAATAGATTATTCCTCCTTACATTTTGGGCATGTCTTGAAATTTACTATAAACTTGCCTCCCAATTGACCAAGATATCAAATGCAGGCCTGATATCAAAACCTAAACCAGGGTTCATGAATTACAGTTTCATTTGTAAATGTGCAGTACCTCTTGACATTTAGGATTAACTCTCATAATGCTGCTAAAGGGGAAGGAAAGTGGGGGCATATGAAGTCAACACTTCTTGTCCATTGGTTTTAGTATCATACATTTTTTAAGTGTTATAATATAAAATTCTGTTATAATGCTGAACTCTCAGGCCTGATTTGTGTCTAATGCAGATCTAGATCTCAGCTGACATCTCTCTAGACCTCAGTCTTAAAGATGGATGATAAGACTAGCAACTATGTATTCTTTGATGTGCTTCATTTTCCACCATGCTTGAGTTTTTTGCCACCCATTGATATATATATACAGTCGACTCCGCTTAATCGCCCATCCTCGGGATCACGGAAAAAGTGGTCGATTAAGCGGAGCGGCGATTAAGCGGAGGAAGTAATTTCGGCTATATTTTTGGTAAGGAGATTAAATTTCTTTGATGTCGTGGTTTGATATCGTGCATTGACACCTTCTTGTCGCCAGACTCAGGACAAACTCGAGTTTGTAGAGCACAAATTGTTTGATCTCCGCGGTCTCTCTCATTGGCCACCTCACAGTAGCCCAGCAAACAATAAGGAGTAGGATGGCATGGTCGGGGTAGACCGGTCATCCACATGACACATTCTCTGATCTAACCGAAATCCACCAGACAGGCGCAATCAAGGCGTGGGGGGAGGAGACTATACCACAGCTTTCGGTGCATTAGCATTATCGGAAGGGCGAAGGCGGTGATGCGTAGCGTGGGACGAAGGGGGACAAAAGGAGGGGGAGGTGGGGAGGATAGGCTTATCACACCTATTTCGGGGTGGCAGCTGTCACTCAGTCAACCGGTCTGCCATCCGTCGCGCAGTTAAACCATCTGTGTACATTGTTTGTTTGTCAACTGTAACCCTTCAACCGCTGATCTTTGAATTCATGGACGCTGAAGCGTGGTCGATTATCCGGAGTGAGAGGCGATTATCCAGTGACTTTTATATAGAAAAAATTCGGTTCCCTGGGAAACGGGGCGATTAAGCAGAAAAGGCGATTAAGCGGAGTCGACTGTATATTTGTTTTGAAGTTATTCCTTTAGGCAAGATGACCAGAACCCTGACAACCAGGATACTGTGACAGTGTAACAATGTATCAACATTGACAATAATATATGGCCAAAAATACTTAAACAGATGTATTCTTTTACAAGAGAACTTGGGAATACTTGCATAAATTATACTTTCAGTGGTAATGACACAGGAGGCAGCCCCAGGAGGAATTCTGGAAGAATTTCCAAACGCGCCTCACTGTCAATGATGACTGAGTGGAGATCGAACCAGGAGAAAGAATTCCTCAGGAGTCTTACACCCCTAATGTCCAGAGCTTATGCTTACCGTTACAACCCTAAAGCTAAACCTGACCCTGACCCTACCCTTAACCCTAACCCTAATGCCCATCGATACAGGAGTAAGAGATGTGAGTCTCATTTGGAATTCCTCTCAGAATTCTAAATGAGAGACTCACACCTGATGCTCCTGTCTTGATCAGTTGATGGACATTATGGTTAGGGACTTGCCTTAACTGATGCTCCCATCTCAATGGGCATTAGGATTAGAATTAAGGTGAGGATTAGGGATAAGAGGTAAGTCTGGTAAGGTTAAGGGCGGGGTTTAGGTGGTATTGGTAGGCATGCGTTTCAGTTCGGGGTATGCACAATTCCTTCTGCAGTCCCTAACTACCCTAACCCTAAATGCTCATCAGATGTGGTCCCTAACTCTAGTGCCCATCAAGACATGGTCCCTAACTCTAATGCCTCTCGAGATAGTGTCCTGCTGGGGAGGATTTCCATATGTGGTAACTGGCGATAAGGAATTATGCTCGCTTCCACTGATGCTCCTGTCTCAATGGGCATTTGTGTTAGGGTTAACTCACTGACTACGGAATTTTTTTCCACATCTGGACGGAGTTATTTTAGCCTGTGTATAAAAATGAGTAAGGTGGCAATTTTGTATGGCCAGTATGAAAATAATATGGGCAAAAAATACCTAATGTTATATGTCAAATTAAAGGTAATTACATGTAGAATAAGAGTAACATGTATTGAGGCCAATATTATCTTTCACACAAGAGTAGGAGAAGAATGTTTGAGAGTCAGACACATCAACCGACAACAAATTACATGACAAAATGTGAACTCACCACATAATAATAAGATCCATATGACAACAATGGCTTTCTCTGAGTATTCATTTTGCAGTATATTCACTTTACAAACTTTTCAGTAAATTTAACTAGCTACGGCCAATAGTTTTTGTTCTGCGAGTGTTTTTCAAAAACATGTCAACAAGAGGTAAAGGGCAGTAATCTACACTATATACAGTCCTATGTACAAGTTCCATTACCAGTTTATTTTGGGGTGAAATCAGGGGAGTGGTATATTTCAAAACACTCCTTGGGGTGCAGGTAAGGCTGATTGGCACAGCCAGTGCAAACAAAATTGCATCTGCGACGTTACTGGAGGGTGCTGCACACTTGACAACGGCGGTCCTCCACCCGATAAGAAATCAAGTGTTTTGTCCCCAGTAGTCTGTCCACAGGCACTTTGCTGAAAGCTCATGGATAAGTTGCCGCTTGAAGGAAACCAACGACAGTCTTTGTTTGTCCTCGGCACGTGTCTGAGTGTGAAGAATGTGCGCACTGACCTGGCAAAGTTCGATGATCCGAAAGAAAATCTTTTTCCACCACTTTATTGTTTTTCTGGTTAAACTGCCATAGTATGCCATGTTCTGGTCATTGCGGCCACAGCCATTCACCATATGGTTATACTCTTCGATTAGCCATGGCTTATTGACATCCCCTTGTTGTGTTGTGACAGTGACCGATTCCACTGTGGCTTCAGTGGAGACAGCAGACATGGCTTTTTTGCTTTTTTATCCCTCCATGCAATGCAAAGACTGTTTTCCTCCTCATCCAAATACCATCTCTTTTCTTGCTGATTTAATCGGAGAGTCTTTAGTTGAGGAGGGAACCGAACACGATTCAAACTGAGTGTCCCAGCGAAATAAAACTGCTTGCTGAGAAGATATGTAAGTAGATCATGTGATGTATAATAGCGGTCGGCAAAGACGTGGTGAGCTTTGGATAGAGGTGCCAGGAGGGTTTCAAATTCCTTGACTGCTTGGCCCTTATGCCCTTGCGGATCAAAAAATGAGGTGTTTTTGTCAAAATATATCAGCAAGTTGACGACAAAGCCTGTCACACTGTCGCGAAGACCAAATGTTTTCACGTGGTATTTGGAGGGCTTCGATGCAATGTATTGCTTGTGCTTCCATCTCCCTTTATATCCAATGACCATCTCATTCAAGGAAACCGACTGGTAGGGATAAAATACCAGTTGAAATTGTTCCAGCACTTTGTACAATTAAGGTTCCACCTTTGCTTTGCTATCAGCATCAGATTCTTCTGCACAGTGAAGCATCGAATGATATATTGCCTCAAAGTGTTCTCTTTGAAAGAGCTGGTGGTACCATGGCGTGTAGCTGGTGTTCCGACAAGACCAATAATCTTTATTGCATGGCCGCTTATCAATACCAGTCTGGATAACAACGGCCAGAAACTCCAACAACTCAGAAGTCATGACTGGGATCTAGGTAGCAAATACTGACCGTTTCCGAGGGGGGTTATTAATGGTGCATCTCTTGACAGCATAATCATTGATGGATGATACTAGGTATTCCAAGATTTCAGTTGTAAGAACTGAAGTCAGACAGTCCAGAGGACTTGAGTTTTCGTCAAGCACAGCATCATTTACACCTGGTGTCCTCTGTGGAGCAAAGCGGAAAGAATTCTCAGTCGCTCCCTCTTGAACTTCAGATCAAGTTGGAGGTGTGGGGGCTTGGGTCTGATTACTTGCAGATCTTCTTGAGCTGGAAGTGGGACCAGATTTAGATCTAGCTGCAATTCTTGCCCTTCTTGGTGCAGGACCATGTGTGATCCCAGTTCAGGTGCTTGGCTGGTCCAGGTCAGCCAACGCCCCTTCATCAGCTGTACCAATGAATCCTCATCACTAGATTCAGACGACAAGATGAAAATCCTCTCACTGTCTTCATCACACTGCTCTTCATTATCATTATTAGACCTATCATCTAACACAATGTCCATCATTCTAGCAGCTTGTTGTGCAGTTAATCGACGTGGTGGGCGTTGGCTGCTGGAATGCGATGCCATTTCATGCTGTTTACACTTCGACTGAACTCAAAACATAATGAAAATCGCTCCAAAACAAAATTCAAAACAAGCATGTCATGCTCCTCCGTTATTCAAAAGTTGATACTTCCTGTCTAGAATGAAAACGGAACTCGAAATTAGTTAGTATAAAAAGTAGGATTTCACAGGGAGGATTCAAAACAATACAGCAAGGGTCACCGACCACAGAGACCGCCGGACATCAGATTGTGGAAAATTATCAGCCGCTGCCAGCAGCTGCGCCTAGCCAATAAGTTAAGGGTAGGGTTAGGGTTAGGGGGTTAGGATTAGGGGGATAATCAGGGAATAGGACCCATCTTGTGGCTAAACAAATGACTAAAGTATATGAACTGCATCTATGCTATAGCGGCCCTGTCCCAGGAGCTGATAGCCGGGTTAGGGTTAGGGTTGTATTAGTACGTTATTCAGAGGTACTGACCATAGTTGTAGGAGTTACCACATATGGAAATCCTTCCTCCTACTATTTCTACTTAACTATGATGCCCATCAAGAAGGGTCACTAACGGACTACTAACGCCGTAGTAAAGCCTATCGGTAGCCTAACCGGTTAACCAGAACCTAACACTAAATAAGTAAGTAGCCTAATGAAAAGCCATCGCCACTAGGGTAAAGCGAGCCGAGAACTTGTCACCCCTAGGAGTTGACCTTACCCTTCCCCAAGACGCTGTTTTATGTAAAATCGGCGATCATCAACAGCCAGCGATTCTTTGCCACACATGCATCCCATGATAGACGTGTCCACCGGTGTTGGGAGTATTGTGTACTGGAAGCAACGGAAGTAGTTGTAAATCTCCCGGGAAGGAAATTGAAAACATTGTTTTATGCGGTGACAAGGGAATATGACCACCGATAACTTAACGCAGATCACGGATTAGAATGCTGAATTTTATAGTCGGCCAAAACATTCCTCGACCATTTATATGGAAATAATTCACATCGTAAAAAACATGTAGCAATCTTAACCTATTTTTGGGGTGGTTAAGTTGCAGTTCTGTTAGTTTGTCATATAGCCATCTATATGGGATTTCTATGGGACTCATGAGGTTGTGTCAGCCGAGATTGCTTCTAGCTAGGTGGATCCATCCTGGTAGAGATGATCTACTACAACATACACCAATTTTACAGTTTAGTCTGATTGCTGTGATTGTGATGCTGCAGATGTGGTGTTGATAGTATGTGTAGCCCCGATGGGCTTTATATTTCACCATTTAAAAACTCCCTATTTCACTCATTTTAATAATTATGTTATCATGATCACAGATCTAAATGATAGATCAAAGTTTCCTTTCATCAGATTAAACGAACTTCAAATATGTCACTCACATTTTATTGCGAGCTGATTTACAATTATTATCTAAATTGTGTTAGGTTTAAGTTTTAGGCCTCAGTTTATATATCAGAAACACATGCTGTCTTGTTAAGTGAAGTGAAAATAGACATTTGATAAAATTGAATGCATCAAGGGACATTATGACATGTAATCTGATGAAAAGTTAAAGTCCGGAGTGGCAAGCGGGACACTTTTCGTGGATCTGAATGAGATTGAGGCTGACCGGGTCGCGAGTTCTAAAGAGGTAACAGTGAGGCACCGACCAGGGTTGTCAGGTTTAGCTCTTTCGGAGCTAAGTATCAAAACTTTGGCTCGCTTTTAAAAGTCATTAGCTATCTAATAACTGACTGATCTCTATCTCTTGTTTGACGCCAGCAAAGTTAAGGTTTAAAATACGAAAATGTGTGAATACTTCTCTAAAACTGCTTGGTATTTCAAGTGATCGGACCTCTGTCATAATTGCCTTATGAATATGAATCGAAGTGACATCTCTGTTTCCATTCAACATACATTCTTATTAATTTTGTTGCTTTAATGTATGTAGAAAGGGTTATGATAATCAAGATACCAATAAATCACATACATAAGCCAAATGGTAGTTAATTTTCTTATCTTATGTCAAATGTTAATGCAATCTTAATGCAATTTGACTCCTGCTCGAAAAAAAGTCTGGCAACCCAATCTGGCCGTGACATTTATTTAGAGTGTGACTGTAGATAAAGACAAGCCCTTATTCAGAGTGTGACTCTGGGTAGCTATTTCGTTTTAAGCAGTTGTTAAGCCGTATTATCAGAATTGATTTCTTGCTTAGAAACTGCTGAAGTTGCACTGCTCATGGCGCTTGAAGTTGGAGCGACGTTTCCAACGCTGGCAGATTTTGAAGCTGTGCTACGCCAGCATGAGAGAGATGTTGGCGTGACATTCGTTAAGTCTAGTTCCAAGAAGGTGAAGTAACTTAGTAAACGGATGTTCTCAGAATTATTGAGAATTTCGTTCAAAATCTAGATAGTCAAACTGACATCCTGAAAGGTTATAGAACCCGAATAAACGGGCAAATAATTGCGTAATTTTATTGACCTTTCCAGGACATTAAGTAACACCCCCCCCCNCCCCCCCCCCACTCCCCCCGCTTAAGATTACACCACAGAGGCTGCCCAGTCAGTTCAGATTTGAAAACTGAATGAGGAAATCTTTCACTCTCAGTTAAAGTTTCAGAGTGATTTTCTTATGCACCAAATGAAGTGAGTTTGCTTTAAAGCAAATGCAGAGTAATAATTTCAGCAATATAAAGTAAACTGAATGAAAATTATTATTACTTTTAACTTCTCCTGATTTCCATTTTGATTTCAGTCGTATGTTCTATTTTGTTTTAATTAAGTCAGCCAAAGAATGGAACCACTTTATTTGAGAAGAAAATATCAGCAGCTTTAAGTTTTCTTTATTAGTACAGTATTCTTCCTATTCTCTCCACCACTCCATGCAGCTCAAGAGTGATTCAACATATCTAAGCACCTTGAAGTATGACATGGTTGTATATGTGTGTAAGCAAGGCATTAGAAGAGCACAGTCCAAATGCACTGGCATCCGCCCTAATCAAAGGTAACAAGAATCTTGAAAATTTTATCATTCATGGTCAGCATTCTTTGAAAGGCATTTACTTTGACCATATTTTGCCATTCTGAATTTGCACTCTGTATGATAATATATTGCATGATGAAAACCTGAGTTTCTGTAGATGTTTTATTTGTTTTTCTGTAACAAGCCAATGCATAACAGGTTGTAAGTTCAAGTCTTCTCAGCCCTCATGTTTTGTTTGCGCACTAATATATTATGTCCTCTGGACATTTTCATAGTTCTCAGTCCCCATAATGATCTCTACACTACATGTATATCCGCAATTGTGTATGTAGTATAAAAGCTCTTGTTTTTTCTTACACTCTAATAATATAATTTTCTTCCACAGTACATCCATATAGGAACTCTGTTTTTAACCTGATATGCTGTGAAAACATTCTGACTTGGAGGTTTTGTACTTAATTTTCCATCATCCTCAATACAAGTGGTATCATTTTTACTTATGTAAATATTAGGGGCAGAAATAAACGTATATTGCACCCTCATTACAGGACTTACAAGCTCGGATGTGGAGCTATGCTTCGCCTAATTGCTGAGGAAAAAGGTGGTGTGTGTCAATTACGAATGACTACATGCAAATTGGAGCACTCCAACCATCCTATTGGATTTGAGGTATATAATAATATGTACTAGAATAATTTATGTTTTACCTGTTGTTTTTACAATGGAAATACACGGTGGATGTTGAACATTATTATTGAAAAATTAACAGATGCCTGTAAAGTATTTCTATATGTGTGTTTCACTCACAATTTGCAATATTTATGAGCCAGGGAAGTGGCATATAGTCTAGTATTTGTATGATGTTCCTCTTGACCTCGAAACTTCTATATTAGCATGGCATTCAAGAGGAGGCATTTGCTGTACATGTTCTTCATATGTCATGGGGCTATTCAAACTGAGACTTCAGCCACTTTTTGGCTACAACAGTTCATTGATTTCACCCAGAACCATATTTTCTGTATTTCCATTCAGTGAAAAATAGTATAGGTACATGTATTTTCTTCATTGTTCATTTACATAAACACACATTCATTTAGATCTTATTGGTTATGCTTGTATACCTTGAGAAAACATAACAGTCACACTCACAATAATCATCCTCAGAAAAATATGAAATTTAACTAGACATATTTATCATTCACTCAAATGATGACAAAGGTGCACATGTATTTCAAAAATAATTTTCCATTTTCCAGTACTTTGTTTCTCTTGAGAATTATCAATAGTGCCCACCAAACTAAATTCCAGAAGAAGAAACATTATTCTGTTACCGCACACATATGTTTAATGATGCAAGAAGGAGGGGTTGGGTGACCGAAGTTCGGCTCTTGCATCAGGAGTTATTTCCCGTACTTATCACAAGAGGCATGTAGAAAAAGATTATGGTGTCACTTTTGTTTTAGAAGCTTCAGACACCTCTATCCAACAATGTATTATTCAGCTTTCAGTTAAGGTTCTGGTCATCCATATATAATATGAAAGTTAAGCATTACTGTGTAAGCCAGGAAAAGTATTCTGCATTTTCATTGTCTCAGCATGATTTTATCTGACACATCTGCTGCTTACAGGGGAATTAAGAGATTTAAACGATATGTCATCACCCATCCACAGGACACTGGCTAGATAGCCTTGTGGCTTTATTGTATTTGACACAAGCTTAAGGCTGCCCTGTGCGCAATGGGTGTAAGAATTTATACTTTGCATGGTGTAACTATGTGGCTTGTGTGGAGCACAAGAGATATTGCATCATGTTGACAGACACTTAAAAGACTGGGTACCATATGGTTAAATATGGTCTGTAACTGTAAGATGATTCAGCTTTCCCTGAACGTTATCTTGTAACTATGTTGAGAAGCCAGTAATACTCACTGAGCTTTATATCTCAGTTCCTCATCTGTCGACATTTATACACCTTTTGATTGGTTGCAAAACTTTCATGTGGGATCAGCTACAGATAAAACAGAATTATGACCCAGAAATGACAAGGCTCAGTTTCCTGATTCCATTCCTGATTCCATATTTCTGTAATTTTTTTACAAATTACTAGGAAACTCTGATTATTAATGTTAATTTGTCACCAGTGGCTAGTTTTGTCTTATAATGTACAGGAAGGAGACAGAGAATCTTAGAACTGTAGTGTAAGGATGTTTACTGTGATAATCAGTGTTTGCTCTATAATGCAATCATTTAAAAAGAAACTTAGTAGACTGTTTGTTATCTTTCTCATCTTTTCAAAATCTATAGACAAATTTATGTAAAATGCAAAATACAGTATAACAGCGTTAGAAAAAAATGTGACAGGAAGATCGGTGTGAATTCCCCGCAAAAACGAATTATATGCATTCAGAGATTTCAAAAGTACACTGTCTTGCATAACAACCGTTTGATTCCACAAGTGGATGTAAGCAACCTGTATACATGCATTTTCACAGAATAGCTGAGCACTTGTAAGAGAATAGCACCGTATTTTTAGAGTTCAGCTGTATTTGAAAAGTTTCAGCCACGCTATCAAACATATCAGAAATGCAACATTGTCTGGAGAGTCAGTATACTCTTCATCACAATCACATGTATTGTCAAACATTGTTTATGATCTTACATAAATATTCCACATGACAATCTCAACCATTCCTAGAGGCTAGTCAATCCTTTCAACCTTAATAAATCAACACAACGCAATTATATTTAATCAAATTAATACATTCCAAAATTAACACACTTTCCAATTCCTGCGTCCAAATTCGACCAGATACAGAACGAAAAATAATACAGTTTACTGCAGTTGCCAGGAAATGTGCTTAATTTTTTAGCGGCACAAGACAGGCGGTAGCGTTATAGGTGCCTATCATTCGCGGAATCACGGCGTAAAGTTTCCGGTGTCGAGATACTGTACTTTATTATGTTGAGATAGCCTAGGCTAGGAAGTCAGATGTGAAGCGTGACCTTTCGTAGTGCCCGGCCCCGCTTTAAAGGGCAAGGGGCAAAGTTTATAATGTCAGCAGCATCTTTCCTACGGAACTTTCGTCCT
The DNA here is from genome assembly GCA_033807755.1 of Ellobium chinense. Classification (NCBI taxonomy): domain Eukaryota; kingdom Metazoa; phylum Mollusca; class Gastropoda; order Ellobiida; family Ellobiidae; genus Ellobium; species Ellobium chinense. The sequence goes on along the minus strand of JAWQUT010000044.1, from coordinate 2,779,515 downwards.
CTGGGGCGACTTAAGGTAATGGGAAGAAAATTTTGACGGTAATGCTTCCATGGCCAAAGTTTGTTGTTTTGTGCTCAAAAGGGTAGGCCCATAGTCTAGATAGGACCATCCTGCAATGCTAAATAACAGATACGCAGGCTTACATTATTTAAGTTATGCCAAGGCTATTACCATTTTCGGGTACGTGTGCACCGTGGATTCCAACCACTGCTTCAAGACTATAGACTAGACTAGGTCTAGCCAAAGTGCCCCTTACTTAGTTTTCCTCTTCTTGCTCTTTAATTTTGTTCTATAAAACATCAAATCTCCTGTCCTCTTGATGAATGGCGGGCAGCCATGCATGCCAGACCATGTTAAAAACCAATGTAAACCAACAACACTAGGTGTAGTACAAGGTGTGTAAGCATCTGTTTGCGTCTGCTCACTTCTTACTTCTGTTACTAAGTGCTCCGTTTCCACCTTGTACTACACCTGTGTCACTACTACATGAAACGACCCTGTCTTGTTCACTATGTTTAATGTTGTGTGTACGTCTGTGTGTTTGTCTTGCTGAGTTACCAAATGAAGCCTTTCGGATGAAGAGGGGGGCGGGAAGCTTGTGGTGCTAGTCTTCTGTTCGGCTTCGGGAAAGACCCCGGCCACCAAGCCACTTTTTTTTTGAGTGGCGGCATGGTCGTGTGTTGATGTCTACCTGATTCCAAACTGACGGCAAGGAGATGGGTGCCAATGCAGAGGTCGCAGGTTTGATTCCCACCACATCACCTTCTTTCCTTCTTCCATTTTCTCTCTGCATTTGTCTTCTTGAGCACTTCCCCCGTTATCCTACCTTGTGTGAGCATCTGTTTGCGTCTGCTCACTCCTTACTTCTACTACAAACAACACTAGGATTTTTTGATCAGATGATAGAATTGAAAAGACTAGTCTAAATCTAGACTAGATCTATTACATCACAAAGTTCATTTACCATGGAGGTAAACTTACCTGACATAAAGTTTCACTTTTTCTCAGTTGCAGATCTGTTATACACATCCTGTAAGAAAAGCAAGCACTGCTGGGGAAGCTGATAATGAAAAACCAATTTCAAATTTTGACATACCTGATCAAAAAGGACTGCCATCAGACATGCGGGAGTTAATGGAGCAGGCTCAGGAAAAGGTACAGTAGAATCCCTTTAATGTGAAATTTAATGAACTGGTCAAATCTTGGTGGCTTAAGTCAGGAAAATTGTGTTATTCATTTAAAGTATAATGTAAGGGAAGTGATAGATGCAGTTTAATGATAGTTGTGAACATGAAGTCCGATATGTTGCTCTTTCCAGGAATTTCACATTTTGACAATGTTTTTGACATGTGACTGACTGTGAAGTTTATATTCGTAAGGTTGAGGAGGTGAAGTGTTGAAAAAAATCAGAGGAATGATCAGTGCAGCATACGAATGTTGAGTAGTTGGATAAAAATGCATGAATAGCATATGGCCAGTTGCAATACAGCATATATACAACACATTGGTAATAAAATCAATCTAGGATGATATGTATGCCATACCTAAGAAGAGCAATAAATAGTGAGTGCAGGCGGTATTGTTTCTCAATGCAAGATTATACCAGTTATTGCACCGCATGTTCTCAGGGATCACCACATGTTGTCATCACCTTTGATTGACGCAATATTTAATGTGATCTCTGTGTATCTGACCACCAATGGTCAAGAGTAGGAAAAATTGGCAGCAGCTCAGTATTCCTCTCTCATTAGTACAATGGCTGTCCTGTTACCAGAGTTTCCCTGAAACTCATTATGATTATCAGGTTGCTGGAAGTATTTTACAAAGAATAAAGAGGGCTTTGGACAAACCTTTTTTGTTTCATTAGGGTCCCCTAAGATTTCAGAGAAAGCGTTATCAAGTTAAGTGAACTTCAATGTAAAAATATTTGCGAAATTTATGCAAAAGTTGTATTGTAAAGAACAAATTTCATATTTGTATATTTTCCCACTTGTATTAACATCTGCCCATGAGCATTGCTTTCAAAAGCAAGCTTTAAGCTGCTGCTTCAGGTACAACCAGTTGCTAAACCTTGACCAGCAGCTTGAATGAGGATCATCAACATCACTTCATATGGGCTCATAGAACTGCTTCACTACCAATCCTGAACACTTGCGTTCCCTAATCCATCTGTAGCCATCCCTGGTCTTCAATCTCTAGAGTGAGAAACCAACTACACCCACAAAATTAGATAGCTACACAAATAATTTGTTTTTCTCTTATAGTATGAGAGGCCACCAACATCAAATAGAAAAATATTTGTTTCTTCAGGTCTGAGGCAGCATTCTGAGGAAGAAGACGATGTCCACTTTTTAAATTTACTGCAGTAATTTTAAATGAGTACACTATGTGTTTCTGTTCCATGACATCAGTACCACACACAGTGTGGATCTAAAATTTAATTGCTAGACTAGTTGATTTTCATATTTTGGCCCAAGAAGGTGATTGTTTTGTTAGTTGGTTTTTCTTTGTGTGTGTGTATCTTCTCAGAACTATCCTCTATTATATCACAATTATGAGTCTATCCAAAATAGTATAATAATTTGTGTCAGCTGACCTAATCCATAACTGAATGTACTTTTTTTCTCTCCGTCAGGGTGGCTTTGTTCCCAATGTCTTCAGAGTCCTGTCACACAGGCCAGCTGAAATGCGAGCCTTTGTGGCTTATTACGATGCTGTCATGGAAAACAGGGAAGACAGTAAGCAAAGGAATTTGTTTTACATGAAAAAAAGGTCGAGGTGGAGGGGGAAGCTGATACAAGTGGGAGAGAGGCTGGTATGAGGAAGAATTTGAAGAAAAGTTCGGAAGACAGGGGTTCCTGGAAGTAAAATAAAGACATTTCCCTAATTTGAGCCTTGTATCACATACACAGTGGGTCTGTGTGCTCTAAATGGCTATAACACCTAAAAACCATGTCAATTCACAGAATGGCAGCTTACACTGGAAGCTAAACAGGCTATAACTATGTTAGCGTTGTCACTGTCAGAGGTTGGTTCTCTACTTTGCCACTATCCCGTATCTATTGATTTTCAGGCACAGTACACCTGAATGTCAGTTATAACACAGCTAGAGTAGGTGGCTCTAGTTCTCACCTGATGTAGACTGCAACAATCAGTAGACAAATGATGAACTATAGCAACAAGACTAATGTTACATCAGCGGTCTAAGAATTTGAGTCAAAAATACTATTTACCTTTCGGCTTTGTCATTTAGCCCAAGAATTCACACAGAAACAGCACTGCAGTTTATTCTCTCACTGAGATTTAGCAGACTTTTGGGTTAGCAGTACTAAAGCTATTTACACAGAAATTAGACTGGCAAATATGACACAGATCTAGACTCTGCTAAAGCAAAGAAGATTACTAGAGCTTGATCTGTTGTAGTAGATTTCCTATTATGATGATTCAGATGGCTGATCCGCCCCAGCATTCCCTTTCATATTTATACTGAGTTGAGACACATTCGCATGTACTCTACCAGAGCTAATTTTAAATTCCAGAACATCTATGCCATGATGATTTTATACAACATATTTTTCTGGAATCTAAATTTTGAAACAATGAGTGGACACTACTATTGTGTGTAGCAAGTTAAAGTTTGCTTCCAACATAGCCAAATCACTATCATAACTCATTTTCTCTATCAGTTACTGAGCTGCAACGCATCATTATTAGACAGTCACCATGAAATTGGATCTATACAGAGTATCATTCTGGTCAGTAACAATTTTGGTGATCCCTATTCAACTCAGTACATCCTAATCATGTGCTAAATTGGTGAAACAGGGCACTGCTCTGCTGCCTAATGTTTATTGTGTTAATTACCTTTCTAGACAAAATCTTTTACCAGGTAGCATGAAAACAGAACAATAGAAACATTTCATTGGCTGGAATATATGTGTCCTCAATAAATATTTAATTCAGTACAGTAGTCTCCGTCTAAGAACCCGGTCAACCGCAGACAAAAAATGCGGGTTCTTAGGCGGACCGGGCACGTAGGCGGATGACAAGGGATGCAACCTATTTTTGGCCACCATGTCCATGGCTTATCCCCCTTGATTGCTCTGACCTGGATCGTGACCTCAGGATGAAAATATGCGTTAGACAGTTTATCCTCGGGACGGCATTGTGGTCGATCTTTCCTCTCCGCTGTGTAACAAACGAAATGATTCAGACTTGAACAAAATCAAGTTGTGAATCGCAGATGCTAATTTTATGACCCTATGTAACAACCACGGACCAATCAGCCGTAAGTACAAGTGCCGTGCAAACCACGTGCGCTCTCAATCGCGCCTCGGTCAGACAACAATAGATGGTAGGTGATGACTAGGCTAATTTAGTCTAGGAGTGCACATGGCCTGCTTGCATAAGAAGACGTAACCTGACTCCATCCTTTGTAAGGTTCCCCTCCCCCTACCTTCCCTACACCCGTTCTCTTTCACTGTAGCGTGTGACTTTGTTCTATCCCGTCCGTCTACATGTGTTTGAACGCGAGTTTTGTGAGATTGTACATGTAAGTGTGCCTATCTCTCTGTCAAATGCCAGGTTCTTAGCCGGATTTTTCGTCTCAGAGCGGGTTCTTTAGCATGTAATTTACAGTGAAAAAATTCGGTTTCATGGCAACGGCGGGTTCTAAGGAAGATCGGGTTCTAAGGCGGTGAGTTCTTAGACGGAGACTACTGTATCGCATCTTCCTCTCCCCAGACATCATATATTGTCAGATCACTTATTTTTAGTGGTTGTTTTGTTTTGCATAAATATTGTTTATGATGCTGTACCCATTTCAGGTGGGATTATGACAGTTTCACCACCACTATGCAGAACTTTTTATGTTTTTTTTTGCTTGTTATTATTTTGCACATCACATGTTAAGATGTGTTTGGAGTGTTACTACCGGGAAAAGCATTACTGACGTGACTTGGAACCTATTCACTATCACCGACAGAGCTGCTGTGAACCTCCAAAAATTTGGCATATATCTACTCAGATGAAAACCGTTCCTGGAATTATTGGTGATGAGAAGAGTTGGGATCAAAGAATAAGGTTTACCATCATGAAAAAATATAATAGTCTCAGCTTTGAATGGAACGTGTAGTGCAGTGCAGTATTCCTCCCAGTGTGCGCAAGTAAACATGTACAACTATTAAATCAGCATCTATTATTTTCAGGTCATCTGACAAAGGCAGACAAAGAGATGATAATAGTGGCAGTGAGCTCTTTTAACAAGTGTCGATACTGCATCATTGCTCACAGTGCACTTTGTCGAATTTATTCCAAGAACACCATTCTAGCTGATCAGGTATGCTTCTCTCATTCCGTCACCGCCTCATCTTTCCTATTTCCCTATTTCCTTCAGTTAGACTACTGGACTGCATTTCATAGGTCTTCTGTGACATCATTTTGAGAATGAAGGGGCTGTCCACTCGGAGAGTGGAATTTGTCATCAGTAGGTAAGCCAAGATGGCTGCGACTAATGCAGATGCGACAGGAGACATGCACTGACTTGCGAGTGGTTTTTGCTTTACTTATATCTCTGCTTCAATCATTAGCATTCTGATCACCATTGATTCTTGCCATGTCCTCCTCTGACACATGGAGGGTTCCTTGGAAATCCCATATAACAGAAAGTCAGTTTGTGCCAATGGCAAATTTGAAACCACAAATGAATGCCACCATTGTGTGAGCTTCCAATCAAGGTTGCCAGACTATAGATTTCGAGCCAGATCACATATGAAAAAGAGCCAAAAAAGAGCCAAACCATGTCTAGAAAGTTACAGAGAAGTGCAAGCACTTTTTTTATAGTACTGTAAAGTCAGTTTTGACAGGATGTCTGATGGAGTCAAAAAGGAGCCAAAGAGCCAGTCAGTTATTTAGGAACCAGATGCTTTTAAAAGGAGTTAAAATTCCATAGGAGCCAAGGCAAGTCTGGCACTATTGGATTGGAACTTGAACATTGTCCAGCTCTAAAACAATGCTAATGCCACATCTAAGCAACACCCACAAATCATCTAGACTCTGCTCATAGGCTGTCTGAGACTAGCAAGACAAAAGAAACAGAAGCGCACTTCTGATTTACTGATGTTTCTTAAATCCTTGTATGTTGTGTACACAGGCCAAAAATGAGCCTTCGGCCTCATGGGTAATTACTAATAGTAATAGTTTCGCATAGCCTGACTATTTTTTTTTAGAACATTTTCTAGTGCAGACAGCACCGAGGGCTGCAGAGAACACAAAATTTCCATTTTCTACCCTTCTCATCATAGACTTTGAGGTGCCGTGCAGTGTTTGTTCCTCATTATGACAGCTTGTTTTTGTTTTTTCTCCATCAAACTTAGGTAGAATTTACAAAGTAATTTTAGGCACCAAATTTCCCCATCATTTTGACAGGCATTGAAATACAGTACAATGTGAGACTCAGCATTATTGTTGTCACTCAGGTCTCTTTTCTGATGCATCACTCACAGATTGCCGCAAACTGGGAAACAGCTGACATCGATGCAAGACAGAGAGCCATCTTGTCCTTTGCCATGGATGTCGCCAAGTGCCAGCCTATCACTGACGAACACTTTCAGACACTTTATCAACATGGACTTGATAGGGAAGATGCTTGGGATATTGGATCAGTCGTTGCATTGTTTTCTCTTTCCAACCGCATGGCTTTCGTCACGGGCATGGTGCCTAATGCAGAGTTTTACATGCTGGGAAGGGTGCCAAAGGAGCCAAAGAAATGATATTGTAGGTCATGGGAGTTGGAAATCTATTCACTTTGTACACTAAACAGATAACAAGCGTTATTCAATCTGGGTATGGATGATCATCATATTTTATCCTGGAAGCATTTCATTTTGATGCAGTGTGGTGTTCTGTTCAGACTCCTGATATTAGTGGATTCTTTGAAACTGGAGAGTTATCTTGCTGCTCGCATATCTCAGTGAGGTCTATAATATGACTATATTGAACATGGACATCACATACAAGTCTGCAAGCTTCTATCAGCCATCCAGCATCATGTATATTTATTACCAGTCGCATAGTCAAGATCTGAACAGTTCAGCATGAATTAATATTTCTATAATACAGGTTCTATATTGTACAGCTGGGCCACTTTTGGTTCTCATAAACTTCACACTAAGATGAGGATGCGGTGAGTGTATCAGCTGCATACCAGCTTTGATGATCTCATGTTGATACAATAGGAACACAAATAATGTTGAAATAGATGCCTTTAATGTGGGCACACAAGTCAAAAATAATTTTGTTTTCCAGTACTTTTTCCCTCTGAAAATTATCTATGGTGCATACCGAGACAATCTGGTGAAGAAAGAGCATCGTTCTTTTACCACATGCGTGAGTAATATGACGTTAACAGCTGGAGTGACCAGGATTTGCCCTTGTGTCTAAGAGTTATTCCCCTTCCCCGATCAGCAGCGGTTTGTGGTAAAAATGACGACGTCACTAAAGTTCCAGCCACTACAGACACCTCTGCGTGACAATGTATTATTCAGCTTTCAGTTATGGTTTTGGTTATCCAAATTCAAAAGTAAAGTTTGACCGTGTAAACCATGTAAAGTATTAACTGCAATTTTATTGCCCCAGCATGATTTTGTTTAACACAGCTGCCGTTTAGAGTAAAATTAAAAGATTCATACACATATGTTATCACCTGTCCGCAGAGCACTGGTTAGACAGCATGGCCATGCAGATAGAACATATTTGACGTAAGCTTATGGCCGCAACGCTCACAGTGGGTTTAAGAATTCGGACTTTTGCATAACGTAACCTAGTAGGTTGTCTGGGACAGGCAGAGGCATTATTTCATGTTGACAGACACTTGAAAGACTGTTTTATTGGAATAACAGGATATCGTAGGATTTAATATGGTCTGTAGGACGATGCAACTTTCCTTTAAAAATCTCAGAATTGTTGATGACACGTTCTTGGACCATCTAGATTAGTCATGTTAACAGATTAATTGAAATAGAGAATATCTTTTACTTTGCAAGCAGTTTAATGTTGTGTGTACGTCTATGTGTTTGTCTTGCTGAGTTACCAAATGAAGCTTAACGGCCATTGGTTGAAGAGGGAGATGGGGAAGCTTGTGGTGTGTGTGAGTCTCGTGCTTAGCACTATGACTGCTAGTCTTCTGTTTGGCTTCAGGAAAGACCCTGGCCACTAAGCCACTTTTTTTTGAGTGGCGGCGTGGTTGTGTATAGACGTCTACCTGATTCCAAACTGACGGCAAGGCGATGGATGCCGATGCAGAGGTCACGGGTTTGATTCCCACCACATCACTTTCTTTCCTTCTTCCATTTTCTCTCTCCATTTGTCTTCTTGAGCACTTTCCCCTTTATCCTACCTTGTGTGGGCATCTGTTTGCGTCTGCTCACTCCCTACTTCTATCGTGGATAATTCAAAATATGCCACATCAATTTCCAGATTCAAGACAAACATAAATACATGTAAATGAACATAATACAATAAATGANATTTAATATGGTCTGTAGGACGATGCAACTTTCCTTTAAAAATCTCGGAATTGTTGATGACACGTTCTTGGACCATCTAGATTAGTCATGTTAACAGATTAATTGAAATAGAGAATATCTTTTACTTTGCAAGCAGTTTAATGTTGTGTGTACGTCTATGTGTTTGTCTTGCTGAGTTACCAAATGAAGCTTAACGGCCATTGGTTGAAGAGGGAGATGGGGAAGCTTGTGGTGTGTGTGAGTCTCGTGCTTAGCACTATGACTGCTAGTCTTCTGTTTGGCTTCAGGAAAGACCCTGGCCACTAAGCCACTTTTTTTTGAGTGGCGGCGTGGTTGTGTATAGACGTCTACCTGATTCCAAACTGACGGCAAGGCAATGGGTGCCGACGCAGAGGTCAAGGGTTCGATTCCCACCACATCACTTTCTTTCCTTCTTCCATTTTCTCTCTCCATTTGTCTTCTTGAGCACTATCCCCTTTATCCTACCTTGTGTGGGCATCTGTTTGCGTCTGCTCACTCCCTACTTCTATCATGGATAATTCAAAATATGCCACATCAATTTCCAGATTCAAGACAAACATAAATACATGTAAATGAACATAATACAATAAATGAGTGGATCTGACATTGAGCCTTTCATGTGATTTTTTCATGACAAGCAAGTGCTGCCATCGGTATTTTTACAGCCATCAGGATCATTGCTTTGGCTTTCACATTCATACTCCTCCAATCATTCAGCACCATGAAAATCACTCTTACAGTACATGCACTTCCAAACCATCATTAACATGTCGTCCTCTCATCCCCACCCCCCTCAATACCCACCATCACCATCTAAATTGTTGTCATGTCTCACTATTACTACCATCCCTGTCACCGTTCCAGCTACCCATCAATTATGCACCACAAATCACTAATATCCCACCCAGAACTGTTTGTCCTCATGATACAGTAGTCATCATTATCATCATCCCCACTATCTGGACTGTTGATCTCACCACAATTTTCAAATTACATACGTATTTTCATAGTGATTATCAGTCATCATAACCACTGTCAGCATGCACCCCAATCAAATTCACCAGAAATGCCATATTCACCTCATAGAGTCTATCACCATCACAGTCATGTCATGGTTTAAAGTAAGACACGCACATCAAAAATAATTTTCCGTTTTTCAATACTTTTTCTCTCTTAAAATTATCTATGGTGCCCACCGAGTCAATTTTGCGAAGAAAGAGCATCGTTCTGTTACCGTGCGCGTATGTAATATGACGCAATAAGGAGAGCTAGAGTTACCGGGTTTGGCCCTTGCGTCCAGAATTATTCCCCTTCCTCGATCAGCAGAAGGCTGTGGCAAAAACGCTGACGTCACTTACGTTCCAGCACTACAGACACCTCTACCTGACAATGTATTATCCAGCTTTTAATTAAGGTCCTAGTATTCCAAATTCAAACGTAAAGTTTGATAGTGTAAGCTAGAAAAAGTATTCTGCATTTTTATTGCCTTAGCATGATTTTGTTTGGCATATCTACTGTTCACAGAGGAATTAAAACATTCATACCAACATGCTATCACCCGTCCGCAGAGCACTGGCTAGACAGCTTGGCCATGTGGCTAGAACGTTTTTGACGTAAGCTTATGGCCGCCAAGCGCGCAGTGGTTGTAACAAATCAGACTTTGGATAATGTAACCCTGTAGGTTGTCTGGGGCCGGCAGAGGCGTTATACAACTATTACAGACATTTGAGAGACTGTTTTATTGGAATAATAGGGTTTCATATGATTTAATATGGTCTGTAGGATGGTGCAGTCTTCCTTTAATGACACCATACACCAGTGATGAGACTGTGCCCTGTTAAATGAACAGTGCTAGGAGGAACTGGCCATTCGCCAACATAAAGTATACATGTACATGTATATATACAGGTACTTAAAATTCATTGTGAGCCATTTGTTTGCTGTCAGTTTCTTAAAAAAAAAAAAAAGTGTACAGGCTTTATTACCGCCTTTTGCAAATTAATTTGCCATAGGGTAGCTTAAAGCGCGTACTTTTTGTTTGTTTATATATACATGTATATACATGTATATATTATTTAAATTTATTTTGCAAGCGAGGGCCCCATCCTAGATACAAAATACAGTAGTACTGTGTTAGCACAAAATTGAGGGGAAGACTAAATCGTCGTGCATTAAACGAGTTTTGCGTTTTCCATGAACAGTACAATGTAAGGGGTATGGCCAAAGAAAGCTCAGACGACTTTGTTTCTAGGGACGGACGGCTTCTTTGGCCTTAGCTGGTAATAGCAATGCATGTTGTTGGGAATAGGCATATGTTGTCACCATGTTTGACTGACACAATATTTACCACGCACTTGATTTGACTGACACAATATTCACCACACACCTGAATTAATCTCCTTGAACACCAATGAATAAGGGAAGGGAAAATTGCTTCAAAACGGCTTGTATTTTCCCTATCTCTCCGGAGCATCATTTATCGCGTTATGAAAGATTCCCTGAAATATGTTATCCGGTTAATCATAAAATTTTATCATTAACAAAGAGGACCTTTATTTGGACAGGGATTTTCTTTTTTATCTGGTTAACCGAGATTTCGGCTTAACGGCTGTCGTGTGAAATTATACATTCACACAAGGAACCTTCAACCTATCTATCATTCTTATATCTGTATAGGCAGTTTACAGTCCGTCATGTCTTACCCGTGTCAATTATGCACAATAACCAGTACTTACAGGCTATTGCATTACAAAAAAAATTGTCCGAATGGTACTAACATGCTGACAAATCGTTCTTTCCGTTTTCCTTCACCCATATATATTTTCTTACTTTCACCTTTGATCCAATTATGCTCACCTTGACATTGGATGATTGCGCAGGCCGGGTTGCTTTCTAGTAATGAACGGGACTGGAGTCTTTTCAGACTGATGCACCGGATGGGGTTACGCTTGTCGTAAAAATTTAGCTGCGGGAAAAGCTACCTAATTTAGGCAAACAGTTTGCTCTTTTCCTGGTTACGGACGGACAAGTAAGACGAAAAATGTCCCGACTACGTCTGCCGCAGGCCGCCTGAGCAAACTGGCACTCCTGAGACTAGATACCAAACAAGTGAAATATTACACTCGCTGATCTAAACGATTGTAAGTGATTTGATTTCTGCGAAAATAAATAAAGTAGACTAGTCTATATTCTGGAGGACTTCTCTGGCCTTTTGATGGGGCAAGGTCTAAGACTACAGCGACAATGGCAAATAAATTCCGAGGTCTACATCAGTAGGCTTAGTCTACATGTGACACAATTTTAAAATTTAAGAAACACGCACTTGCAAACAGTGTTGTAATGAGACACTCCAAAATGAAACCAAGAAACTAGTTTATTCGAATTTTCGATCCTATGAAACGTGGATCTTCTTCAGTAGGCCTACAGTAAATTCAAATGAAGAGAATAACAAAGAAAGGGAAGGTGCATTCAAGAACCGTTAAAAAAGTAGAAAGGAGGGTGTGAACACAGGTCAGAAAAAGGAACCTGGTGGTGGCTGAGAATAGAATAAGGGGAGTGAAAGGTGATCAGGTACTAGCTTGAAGGGTGTATACCTGGGGAGGGGGGGCGGTGGGTGGGAAAAAGAAGATTGTGAATATGTTACTAAGCACCTCTGGGAACAAATATAGCAGGGAAAAAAAAGGGGGGGGGGGACGTGGGGGTAGGAAAACACTGGTAACAGTCTCTCCCTGACCTGGCCCGTTCTTTCCAAGTAAAGGCACTCGCCTAACCCCCTCACACCCAACCAGGACTCATACATGTGACACATAGTAGTCTAGATCCAGACCTAGACTAGATCAGCCTGGGAGTCTAGATGTAATCTCTTAAGTTTATATAAATTGTCCTCTCAAGTGTATCCAGTATAGTCTACAACCAGATCAGTGTAACCATGCATACCTGCAAAACATTTGATCACAAATTGGAAGGGAATAATGCGCATGCACTAAAAGAAATGCACATCACATGGGAGATGTAAGTCAGATAGACTTGTATAGACTAGACAGCAAAATTATGGTGGAATATCATTTCAGTTTACTCTCACTAAGTGGCGGCTCTACTTTATGAGCTACATGGGTGAAGTCCACCTAACAATTTCTGAATGAAGAAGCAAAAACAGTGACAGGATACATATATGTAGTTCTATACCTTACAACAATATCTAAATTTTTTAATTTTAAGAAGTTTTTTTGAGTTTTCTCATTTTACAAAAAGGGGAAGGAGAGCTCTTAATTTATAAGTAAGGAGAGCTCTTAATTTATAAGTAAGCAAGGGAGAGTATGGGGGATAAATAAGCCTTGTCTTCTCACCACCGTTGTCAGCAGACTCCCTCGGCCATGCACTGATTTAGTGAGGGCTCAGCTTTCTGCTTGTGTCAGAGGTCACACATGGGGTTGGAATGCTATGCCGACTTTCTATGCTCTTTAGATTTTTTAAGTTTGGAATATCCATTTCTGTCTGGAAACAAGAAATATAGAGAGCCCAAGATGGGCATGCCTGTTGTTTGTATGGTAAACCAGTTCATCTCTACCTTTTTTCTTTTATTTATTATTTATGGGAAGACTCTTGGAAGTGAAACTGCTGAATAAGTGAACATTTCTGAATATAACAATGATAATATTTTGTGGATGCACAGAGATATAAAGTTGTTTGAAAGGTGCCAACATTCATACAATGTGGCAAGAGGTACTCCATATATTAGGTCGTTTCAATACAGTACATCATTTACCTTCGCAGAAGGGAATGATAAACAAAAAAAAGAGATTAGATTAATTGCATGATGTCATTGTTTATCATATGTGAATTGTTTTCTTACTAAAATATTTCCTGAATACGTTCTCAATTTTCTGGATGTTTGCCAGGTCGCTGTGACAATGGTTCTTGTTAAAAACCACTTTTTGGCAAAGAAATTGAAAAATGGTAAAATTCAAAACGTCATTGAAGAGGCTTTTTTTTTAACAGATAAGTAGAAAATATATGTCATACTCTACATGAAGATGGAGCTGTCATATATATAAATTGTACCTGACATAGCAGAGAGAGGGGGGTGGGGGAAGGGGAGATACTCCTCTAGATATTTTGTATCTGTAGTTTACGCACTCAGTTGTTGGAAGCATGGTCTGCCCCTGCTGTCACTAAAATATGATGGCCTAAACATCAGTATAAATCTACCCATATTTTTCAGGCAGTATTTTTGTAATGGCCGGTCTTGATGCATGTCCCCTCTTATACTGTACACCACATTGACATGAAATATGTTGGTGTCAGTAAATTCTGGTGATTTTTTGAGAGAGGGCATCTTTGTCTGTTGTGGAACTTAACTATATCTACATCTGTTAAGTTGAAGTTTGAATTTAAAACTCTGTTTTTAATGGCAGTTTGGATAATAAATGGGTCTACTTTCGAGACTTTTGTGTAATTCTTTTCCTTTGCAGAATCATGTATAAACACAAAAAAAATAAGGACAACAGCTCAGAAATGTCTAGACGGAGCTCAGGTGCATCTAGTGCAAGATCTTCTCAGGGCGTCACAAGGCCAGCAGTGACAGTAAGCAAGTCAAGTTTGTCAGATGGTCAGACATCCTCTAAAGGCCAAGAGAAAAATCAGGTCTCTGGTTATTCTGCAAGCTTACAAGAAGGAAAGTCATTCGAGGGCAAAGATCTTGAATCTGTAAGCAAGACACCCCAACCCTTGCCTAGGAGCAGTAAACAAGGAGCTGCTAAACAGAATTCAGTAACTAAAGAAAGCCAGCCAAAATCTGAAAAGGTTTCACAGATCAAGGAAACAAAGAAGAAACAAACACCAGTGGCCATGGATGACAAGACTCTGTCAATAGCTCCTTCAGATTCCTCTGTAAAGGGACAGACAGAACAACAAATTGAGAAGAAGCATGTGTCACAATCACCCCAGCAGCCTCCCAACATTTCAAAACCCCAACCAGCCCCTCTTGATGGCACCAATAAAACCCCTGAATCCCCACCTCTGCATTCTCTGAACCCACTTCCAGCTCCAGCTCCAGCTCCAGCCCCACCACCACCACCCATTCCTCAAAACAATGGGGAACCATCTTCCTTGCTGAAAGGCCTTCTTGCAAATCCACTCGCTGATTACTCTTCGAAAGAAAAGAGGAAAGTACCTTTTGATCCCGCTGATTTGTTGAATAAGAAAAGAATGCTGAAGAGGATCGATCGAACAAAGGAGTATAACCCAGGTGAGTCAGGGGTGGAAGTGGACATGTCACTCATGTAAGGAATGTATCAGCTTGCATGAAATGTCATTACCATGCTAGTTGTGTCATATCCTTTAATCAAATAGACTGTCATACTGCAGTTGAAAGCAAGCAAGGACTTCCTGAACACAGTAAGTTAAATTTTGCTCTGTGATCTTTACAAGATTTAGACAAATGCTTGTTTGTTAAAGTAGCAAAGCAGTTTTGTAATGCTAACTGTTGAAAAATTCCCTTGCATCGTATTCCCCTAATTAATGTTGGGGAAGAGGTATTTCTATTTTCTCATAATTTGTAATGGCTGATTCAGTTTTCATTTCACATTTCAGTGACCCTATCAAGAAAGGAGTTGTTTGAAGAAGAGTACGAGAAAGGTGGATACACACCTCCAGAACACTTACCTCTCCATATTGTCAAGGTAAATAACCATGGCTGGTGGGAATCTCGAAAGTAATATGCCCTTGGTGCATGGAAGAAATATGTACTTACAACTGAGGTCCACTGAATAATGAAATGATAAAATAGTAGACAAATTGTGCATGTGAATTGCATACTTTTTTGTGTGTGAATTTTATACATAATAACCAAGGCATACTTACTGAATAAGTACTTAATATCAAGACTTTGCTGTAATTTATTTTGATGTTATTGGTATTCTTGAACTTGTGATTCTTGTCCATGCTGCCATTGCACTTGTAGTAGGCAATTAATTATGCAAAATCATAAAATGGTGACAGGCCTTGAGATAGAATGTCTTCTTGACATCTAGTTCTGTTTGAATGAGTACTGATAGATTCTTAAGCTTCTTTTTCTTAGATTTTTCTTGCACATAATTAGGTGGGCTTATTGAAAGCATCAATTTTCATCTCCTATACCAGTAACTGATAAAAAATGCTAACTAGTACAGAAGTGTCAGGCTAAAATATCCTGTCAGCAAGATGCAAAATGAAAAGCATGTCAATTTGAACTTAAGAAAAATCTCTGAGATTTAATTTGGCTTCAGCTTGAAGGATTATTGTCACATAAATACCACTGCAGTAGGGCCAACAAATTCAGCTGCCCTTTGGACACAGTTGGCATGGTTGAAGTCTAGGCTTGACCATGGGGGTTAGGGTAAAGTTCAAGTGATGGTTTAAAATCATTATATTACTTCGAGATTAGCAGCCTGTAGAATGCCTAACAGCATATTTTCTAGGTAATTTTTCTTGCATCTTTTATATGTTCCTTGTATTTGCCCCTGCAAAAATTAATGCCATCTCTGTGCGTATCTCACCACTGCATCCTCAGCCAGCGGTACTGAATGCAAACATATCATCAGACTTAACTGCCCTGAACTTCACTGGTATTGACCAGCTCACAGACTACTTATTCCCACTTTTGAGTGGAGCTGGCGGTTCTGTGCCACTGACAAACTTTCTAAACCTGAAGAAGATGTTTCTTGTTGGTAAGAAGCTGGTAAAACTTTTTTGTCCACTTATCGATTTACCCTGATTAGTTCTGGGAGGGCAAAACAAAACATGGATCCTTGCTACATTTAACAAGTTTTTTTCCAAGACACCATATATGCGTACATTTGAACTCTGCTCCTGTTATGTTAAATTTATATGTATTTCATAGATTCACTGTATCTGAAAGACTGGATAGCTCACAGACAATAAGCAGAATCATGCTGATATTTTACTAATTTCTTTGCCGGCTTTCTCATACTATATATCCTGTAAACCATTACCTTCAATACCACTTCATTCAATCTGAGAGTGCTGCAGCAATAGATATGTGACCCAGGGGTATCTGAGTTATAGTTTTTATCACTTCATAACCTTACCAGTAATGTGTAAAGCACATTTGTATTTAATTAGACATACTGAGCTGGACATAATGCTTCAGTTTCTGGTATGGAAAAACATTCAATATGTAATCATATTTTTGGTTGAAGCTCTAATAGCAAAGTGTCTGTGTCAGAATAAAAGATAAACTCATTCTAATGAATACAGGAAGGTGTTGTCCCTTTGTAGACATGGTAAAACAGTGAGAACTAGGCTGGTAAGTGAATGTTTAAATGGTGTCTCCTGCGATTAGGCATGCTTGTGATTTATCCTGTACAATGAGTAAATGATAAGAGTTTCATGAATTTGACTACAACATATGTTTACTTTCCTCTTATCTTAGGATGTACCAATCTGACAGATCAGGGCTTGATATGGATTGCACGCCTGTGTCCAGAGCTCATGATGGTATTTTCAGTTTTCACTTTTTGGTTTGTGAAATAAGACATTAATACTCGTATGTTGTAGTTGAAATCATCCAAAATGACTTCTGTCTTAAGCAACTACTTTAATTACACTAGAGTAAAGCTATGCTTAACAGATATGTATTGTGGTGGCTGATGCCACGAGAATTATATGTCATCACAGTCATGGGCATTTTACCTGTCTTAATTTTGTCATTTGTGGAGTCTTGAAACTTACAATTAAAAAAAGCTGAAAGAAGTGAGAATGACCTATTCATTAAAAAATAGCATGTCTTTTTCGGGCTTAATAACATAAACATCGTCTTTCCAGATAGAGATCAATGGTTGCAGAAAAATCACAGAGAAGGGTTTGTACCATATCTGCATAGGATGCCCAAAAATGCAGAACCTGCAAGTTATGGCGGGAAACGTCTCCCTTATTCCTGATGCTGTGGGTAAGATTAATACTTCTGAAACTGTGTGAGGGCAAAAAGACTAGGTGAAGTAAAATCAGGCATATCCCTTCCTCACCTTTCTC
Source organism: Ellobium chinense (assembly GCA_033807755.1). Taxonomy (NCBI): domain Eukaryota; kingdom Metazoa; phylum Mollusca; class Gastropoda; order Ellobiida; family Ellobiidae; genus Ellobium; species Ellobium chinense. Next base: position 2,761,939 of record JAWQUT010000044.1, on the reverse strand, counting down.
TTTAGAAGATATAGTAAGTGGCTTTAACCATTCAATGCCAGTGAAGGGATATCTTTGTCTCTGCCATGAAATAAAAATCACAGTCTGTCTGTGCTTTCTAGGCCTATTTTTAGGATGAGACAATAGAAAATTAGTTTCTTCCCTTTTGTCAATTTACTGGGTCAAACCAGTGCATTTTAAAGTAGGCTGGCCTTTGTTGTGTGTTTGGATGGATTAGTTAACATTCCTGGCCCTCATGTCTTTTTGAAAAGTTAGCATGGGATGGGACTTTTAAAACCCAGTAAGCAGGTAACTTCCTTAGTTGTTCCATTCACTCAAATAGAAGGGCTGATAACACTGATCAGTTGAGGCTTTCAGACCATCGGTGAGGCAGTTGGATATAAGCATTTAACGGGAAAGTAGTTGAAAGTAAGAATTCGGAGGACATAAGTATCCAGAACAAAATAGTCAAAAAGTATTTTCAAAGAGTAGAAAATGTGAAGAGTTAATTGGACTCAGTGATTATAGCCAGCTGCTTAAGGGAGACTAGAGTAATCATTTTTGTTTTCCTGCTTTGTTGTTATTTATATTTGATATCTCCTTTCAGTGCAAACAAAACTAGTCCTAGGTTCTATATTGTGGGCAGGGTGCCCTGTCATCACTCAGGGTAAACAGTATAATGTCAACTATCATGGTAAGTATGAGCAGACATGGTAAATAATATACAACAGTGAATATTTAGCCATTGGAATTTCCAGATCATAGAAATTACTTGAAATTGCTGAACAATTGAATTTGAATTTGAAAGTTTTTAAGTTACATTTTTTACCCAAAAATTGTCCAGCAGTGGCTGGCAACAACCCACTTTGGGGTTTCTACAATTCTTTACTGACAATGTACAAGAGATTTATTATTTTATATCTCATCTTATGCCTCATTCCCAAGTAACACCCATCCATGCACCTTCGCTTTATTTACCCCCTGCAGGCTAGACCACACAATAACTCCCAAGGGGGTAAATAGTGTCTCCACTTTTATCCAAGTGCTGAACAACAGCTTTCTTAGCATTATTTGTCCATAGTGGAGCACACATATCATTGATAGGATGGAGAGAGGAAAATGCAAATGAAGTGCTCTCACAGGGCATTTACAACATAATCTTTACATCAGGGATCTAATCCATTGAAGTTTTAAGCCTGATTCCAGTCGTATATCAAATTGGCTAACCTGCTTCAAGACACAAGTGATGCAAGTATAGTTTTTCTGTAACCTCATCTTATTTTTGCTTTGGTTGTAGGTGGGGATCCATCCAATTACATTTTGCCACAGAACAGAAAGCTTGTCATTCTCAGAGACGCCAGCTTGCAGGAAAGAGTAATACCTCTCCTTACAAACAGTGGGGATAAGAAAGATGGACTGTTTGGCTACCATGCTTCCTTCACTGTTCCTGCAGCTCAGTCTTCAGATCCACCAAATTTCTTTAATATCTTGGAAATTGCAGCAAACTCAGTAGGTTGATCCATCTTTCTCCTTTTCTCTGACATGTTCAATAAGAGGTTTTATGATTGTGTAGCACTGCAAAGTTTAGATGTGTCTTATCCTTCGTCACAACAGACTTAGACTAGGAATCGCGAAAGTGATCTGGGCCTCCTAATGATGAATTTTTTTATTGGTAACTGAAATTGAAAATATCTTTTCTGTGCTGGAAAACACTTGGTTTTGTGAACTAAAGGTATGTCATTGTGAATAAATTTGAGTTTTTGGGATATAGACTACATGACTCCAACAATATATGAATGTTCTTATATTCTGCCTTTGTTGAGTTTTTTTATCAGGGATAACCTCCTGCCACTTCAAACCTGTATATCTAGGGATAGATTAACTCTCTTAGCAACAGAAAACTAGTTTCTCTCCCCTTTGTCAACTCACTGTATCAAACCAATGCATCGCAAAGTAGTCTGGGTCCTATTGTAAGTTTGGGCGGATAAATTAACATTCCTGGCCTCATGTCTTTTGAAACATTAGCACAGGATGGGACTCTTAATACCCAGTAAGCAGGTAACATCCTTAGTTGTTCCAGTCACTCAGCTCCTGCTGGCTGCATGATCACTGTTACAAATAATGACTGTTGCATGTATTGTTGACACTAGGCTGCTAAATTTTACTGCCATGCCCAATGCTTGGCAAGGAGATATGTATATATGCTATTGCTGCATGCAAGCATAACGCGTTATGCAAGCATAACGAGAGGACGGTAGAATTTATTTTATCACAGCATCACTAAGATTAATATTGGCTGAAATATTTATTTCACTAAACTATGGTATACAAAGTAAGTTTTTGTATGATACCAGTACCTTGAAATAGTCAGCAAGTGACTAACACCTAAGTTTGATTGGTTACAAGACAAGTATTCCGTGGAAAGTTGTCTTATGAGTTGCTCCAGCCCACTGCTCCACTGAACTTATGTCAGATTACACTTATTCATAATGATGTGTTCCTTTTTCATAAACAAGTCAAACATGGCATTAATATTTTACTGTTACCACACAAGAACCTTTCAAGTGCATGCATTTACTCTTGAAAAGACAATGGCAGTAAAGTGTCTCACATCAGCTCAAGTTATCACAGCTGCTGAAACACCATGCATTCTAGCATTGATAAAGCTTGGTGAAGGCTTACTTTGGAATCTTAGTATAGGAGACAGTGTGTAGATGTTTACCTCCCTTTGACTGTAGAGTGAAGTTCAGTAGGTCCTTTAGGTAACTCAAAACCATGGTCTGGAAAACAGAAAAAAAATGGTACAACTCCAGGAAGTAGTAATCCTTGGAGGGATTTGACAGCAAAATGTTAAAGCTAGCCAGTGCAGCACATACTAAGCTGGTGGCTTTGTATTTGTGGTACTGTCCAGACAACTCCCATTAATGTTATTTGCCAGTAACGGTTATTTGTTGGTGAATCCATTTCCAGCCTGTACAGGATGGCTTAGTGACAGATGGGACCATTGTGATGATACCTTATGCAGCATCCTCAGACAAAGAGGTGCAAGGCAAGATGGGAGAAAGAATTGCGGATACAGTCGCATCAGTCCTTATCAAGGTGAAAAGTTCTGACACACAGTAGCATCAGGATTGTGTATTCTCTTCATTGGTTATGTAGTGGGGACGGGATGGAGCCAGTATGTGACATCAGTCAGCTGTCAGTACTTCAGGTGGCTTGGAACACACTTGTTCTACTGTTATTTCAAGACTGAAGCTTGGTTGCACTGATGTTCCTTGTCTGTAGAATATTATCTCTACTTAACTCAGAGTGGAAGCAACTTTTATTTAATCACATTTTGTGAAGTCATTAGACAAGCCATTTCCTTTTAACTGCAACATTTCCCATGTTCTTAAAAAATCACAGGTAGGTAGAGTTTATTGCGCTGATATTTTAGGTGGGTTAGTCTTAGTTTAGCATACTTAATTACAAAGAGGAATCATGTAAACAATGACTCTTGATGCTTCAATATGAAAACTAAATTATTTGCGTAAGAAATTAAGTTATGATATTAACAATGGTTTGAAATGATGTCATCTATGTAATTTCAGTGCCCAGATGTGGTGTTTCTGCTTGTGGAAATGTCTGATAAAGGCAGTGAGAATGGCACTTACGATAAGATCAGAGAACGCCTGAATTACCTTAATGGTGCAGTTTATGCAGCAACTTATGACCTTTACAGGTGGGTGGTAGCAGCTTGCATGCCTGTCTTCCAACATTAGTAGGAAGGGCAGTATTAGTGCTTTTGTTATTGTCTTGTGTCGTTAGTAGACTGTAAGTCAGTAGATTCTAAAATCCATGTCAGTCATAAATGAGCTCCCCATTTGCAGTGTATAAGATTAACTTGTTACATAAATTACTCCACTATAGTTTGCTAATTAGGGTGAGAGAAATGAAACTTGCTAGTATCTCTCATGAGGTGGGAACCAAAAGTTCTCTAACTGTGTTGTTAAAAGCTAACAGACTTACCCTAGATGTTACATTCCTCCATCACCATCGAAACAGTCCAATTGAAAGGAGATGTAAGATATTAGAGGAGATAAAGTCCAGATCACAGATGGTACTTGACAGACTGACACATAAGGACTTTCAGGAACGCTTCCAAGTTTGGCATTGATGTTGGAATTATTGTGCTGACTCACACGTGAACTACTCTGAAGTTGATGAAGGAATGTAACACTCAGAGGCAAAACCACAACAGCACTATCCCAAAATTTTGTACCGCACCTCCTTTCTTTTCACCAGGTTTAGGGATAAATGGAAACTCTATATTTCAGAATTAGTATGTTTATTATGGTTGAAATTTGTGAAGCAGCTGAGAGCTCTGTTGAAGTATCATAATTAGTAATGACTGAACTATGACAGTGATGCAAGTAAGGACTGACGGTTTGAAAGCAGACAACAACTGGTACAAATTTCCATCTGGCCATGAAAGTAAAGACAAAGAACCTCTTTAGTTTCAAGGACATACTTTTTTTATGGATACAGTACAGGTGGAACCAGCTATATCAGTGACATGCCAACATGTTGTAAACTAGCAATCAATCAGTACTTAACTTTTCAGGCGGACATGGCATGTTGAGTGTTTGGACTTCAAAGGTCAGCAGTGTTTAGGTTGGGGCATTGCAAGCTTAGAGGCTCTGGAGAGTATTGTCAGCACCAAGAACAGACTGTCATCCATCTGTGTGGTAATAAGAACAGACTGTCATCCGTCTGTGTGGTAATAGCCTCATAGTTCAAAATGATTACTGACCTTGCATTAAATTTTCATAAAATTTGTGTACTGTGTAAAGCATCAGAATATGAAGTTTTTGCCAAATAAAATCCAGATTCATTCCTCTTTCATGTCTCTTTGTGAAATGATCTGAAAGCACAATATCTCACAACTTCCTCCATTCCATCTCTCAGTGTGACAGGTCTGAACGCTGAATGAATGAATGCATATATCTTGTCACTTGTATGCTTGCATATGACTGTGACATGTCATAAAAATGAATGCATGACAGCCAGTTGGATGAGGAGAGCTCTAGATTTTCTTCTGCGGCATCCAAGGCTCCTTCATGTTTCCCTCTCATCTCAGATCCATATCATTATTGAGTCACTTTTTCTGTGTCATCTACTTATCCTTGACAGTATACAAACGTCCACCTATCCATGTGAGAATCTGGCTGTGACTTCATTATGTTGACTTTAGAAGTAAAACTAAAATGTCTTTTAAAAGGATGACTCTTTTTATCTCATCTTGATCAGGTCTTAATTTCATCTTTCAGTTGAAATGTGCCATAAATTTGAGCATTTTTTTTGTTGCATTGTGACATCTTTTTGGGGGGGGTTTATATTGCAAGGCTGCTTTACTCAATGGTTTCTACAGACTGCATGATCATGCAATTCACTGCTTAAATTTCAAAATCCTCCCCACTCCCNAAAAACACTGAAAGTGCACAGATCTCCCTTCTTTCCTGTTCTCCAAACTTTGCACTACTCAAGAAGAACTTAAAATCTCAATAATAATTTACAAATCACTTTCTCAAACTTATGTCAAGGGGGAAATTTCCCTAAACTTTTTTGACCTGAAGAAAACACTGCATACTATAACTACTTTCTGGTGTTTTTTTGGTGTTTTTTTGATAATATGCCATGCCCTCAGTATCAAGATCTCATTAATGTTTCCAGATATTTGCTTATCATATTCAAATAAAAACAAATACTTTCATGTGTACGGCATATGATGGGAATGAAATTATGAAATTTAGAGCTATCATCTACTCTATTCACAGACTAAACAGAGTTTCCAGAAAGAGGTAATTGCAGCCTTGTCAGAGTGTGCTGTTTCAGTAACAAAACATGTGCCTTGGGTCCACTGTGAGTGGTCATCCGACCTCAACCCAATCATAGACAAGGTAAATTTTCTCAGGATGTTATGTAATGGTTACATTTAGGGATTATTCCTAAGAAAACTGTTAATGTTAATCATGCATCAGATGTTTGGGAAAACATGTACATCTTTAGTTTGAAGATGAGTAAGTAGATTTTAAAGAATACTTAATCTAGACATGAAGCTCAGTAAGTTTTGGATCAAGTCAAACTGAGGAGAGATATGCTGCTTTTATCAGCCTTCTAAATCTGTTGACAATGGCATTAAAGAAAGAGCAGCAAATTTGATTTTGACTAATTATTTAGAGATATGAGTGTTGTTTCCGGTTTCTGTGGAGCAAATGAATTTATGATAGTCATATTAGATATCAAAGAAAAATACAGTGAACTTCAAATACAACAAGCTCGGATCCAGCGAGACCTCGCGTTCAAAATCCCTGGTTTTTTTTCTTTATTTGTAATAGTAAATGTACCTCTGATCCAACAAATACAAAATTCTAGCAACCTCGCCTGTAATGAGGTCATCAACCTGAAGTTAGGCCGTCGCACATCCTTTTCACCCGCAATATAAAACTGTCAGCAGCGAGCAACTCTCAAAGATTTACGTAACCATTGCTAACAACAGTCTACAAGAATGAGTCAACATGAAAGATTACCGGTAACAGTTGTGTGTGCGAAAGAGCAGAGTAGGTAGAGAGGAGATGGAGAAAAGAGCTAGGACCATCTGGGCGATCAGCGGAAGGGAGCGTAAAAGTAATTAAAGCCTTTGAAGTCTCTACAATGCAAGGTCAAGGGGAAAAGAGGGGAATGGACAGTGGAACGATGGATATGCTTGGCTGATGATTGGCCAAGCATTGTGTGGACCAATGCATTGCCTGGGCAAAATTTTAATCTCAGACTCAGAGACGGTGATTGAAACAAAAAATGCGAGATTAGTTTGAAATAAAATTTTTCTACTTAAAAAATAAAAGTTTAAATTGCGTTATTCTAAATATACCACTGTGATTTGGGGAAATTTCTTCCATGGAGGTTAAAGTACTTCTTTTGCCCGATCTTTTAACGGGAAGAAAAAGGGGGGCCAAAATTTTTCACAAATGTCTTTTGAAAAAGATCACCTCAAATTCTGATTTGGTCCCCAAATTTTCATTTGGCTGGTTTTGACCGCGTGCAAATACATAGGTCTACACATTTTATTTTTTTATCTAGAAGGCTCAAATTGTACCTGAAACTTTAAAATTGGATACTTTATTTAGATCCCAGGTCATTTTACACATTTCTACACCCTAACACTGGCTGGCAGGGCCCCAAAAAAGGGGGATTTTATATATTAGCGGATTACTTGGGTTGTACACTATGAGTGATTTGCCCTTCTAATAGGTGTCACAAACCTAAAGGTTCTCACTAGAGATAGACCAGTTTTCACATGACTTTGCAGAGATCTTGCGTTCAATGAGACCTCGGCTTCAACGGGGACTGAAGGTCAGTCCCGGTGACCTCGTTAGATCTGAGGTTCACTGTACTGGTTTCAGATAGGTTCTGAACTAAGATGTTTGCTCCATCACATCTTTGTTAAGTATACATCATAGCCTCCATGCAATAACCCTGAATCCGCATTGTTTTTTAAAATTGTTTTACCTTACATGACTTCATGTGGTTTTTGTATGCACACATTATGTCAGTATCAAAAGGCTGTGTGCCAAATAGTTTCACACCAGCACAGACATTGAGTTTCATAAGTATGTGGCCATGCATTGAGAAATTAAATGGTTTTGCCTCTCTTGATAAAATCTGAAAGTTGTTAGTTGTAAAGTTATTGTTCTGAGGTGATAACTTCTAATTATGTTACAGCTGCTGGCGAGTGCAGCAACAACCCAAGCTGCATTGTTCCAAGTTACAGATGTAGAAGCACGAGACCAACTCCACAAGAGATATTCTTATCCCAGGCTGGGAAAGTTGCTCAATCTGCTCCAGAACTGGGTAAATTTATGATGATCATATCAAAACCCTTAATATAGATGAAAGATGCTTGACCGATAAGTGATAGTGATTAGTCATTTAGAGTGAAAACATTTAACCATTTTGGCACGTTGCCATTGGATGATATTAAGAGGACTTCAGATCTTTGATAATTGTTATGCATTACAATGCAAGTCGATAGATAGTATTGATGATACAGAATCCTCATCCAGACAATAATAAGTGTGATTTCATACTTGAAATTTCAAATAACAGTCGTCCGCTGTGCAATGATGACCACTGAGAAGTGAAATGCATAAGAGTTATGTGACCTCATTCCCTTAATTTTATTATAGCATGGTTGTTAAATCTTTAAAAGGAGAGAGTGTGTTTTTGTCATGATGTATGCAAACCAGTGGTCTTTCTTTGCTTAGGGTGAAGCCTTATACTACTGGAATCAGTACAAATCACTGTGTGTGACAGACATCCCAGCATATGAAACCATATTCACCAAGCTTATCTCCAGTCGGCCTTCACACAAGGTGAAGGTCAACTTCCTGGGAGGGGAGATTTCATGCTGGAAGTTGGAGTCCATTGACAAAGTGATACAGTCACAAAATCTGGATGTTAAGGTAAGGGCTGTCTGTTCAAAGATTTTTTGTAGTTTAGTCAAATTGAGTTTATTCTGCAGTATGTAAAAATTATTCTTTAACTTATCTTTCATTGAGTTAACCAATTTTCTCTAAAGAAACCTGCACTTTTATATGGTTTGATAGCTTTGCTTTAGATAGCTTCACAAGAACAAAGCAAGATAGAAATTGGACCCTGTGAAGCTTTGCTTCCTGAAACCTACTTGCTTCTAAATCTGATATTTTGAAGAAATAAGAATCTATAAATCATCATATTCATATCATTGTCATTATTGTATGGTAAGGAAGTAATTCAGTGATCAGCATTCATAATTTTACCCACATTCCTGTTGATATGATGTTGAAGGAGGAGGGGGGGGGGTAGGGGAGGCAAGTTGTGGGGCACTGCTATACGGCAGCATTTTGGGGACAATGTGTAAAAACATTCCAATATGAGACTTTAGGTGTTAAAAATGTGATGCTTATAAAAATGTAATAATCATATTACTGTAGAAATTTTTGTTTTTTTCATGAGGATTTGATTTTAGGAAATTTCATGATTTAGCTTGTATCGCGAAAATTACTTCCCACACAAAATAATTCCTTAAAAGTTTGTTTAAAAAGGCAGCAAACAGTGCTCAGGTGACCCAAGTAGGTACCCCAATAAGGCATGGAGAGTTTGCAAGCTTTTTTGATTGTTTGGAATTGATAGCTTGACTATGGTGTAGACCTGGCCTTTCAGCACATAAAAGTTTCCCAAGAAGAAGGAAGAAGAAGNTTAACTTGAATGAAACGCACAAACTAGCTAAAAAATCACTTTATAATGGATAGTCCGCCTAAGCGGGACGCCCGCTTAAGGGGGACGATTCGTCGGGAACGAAGCCGTCCCGCTTAAGCGGGTTCCACTGTACTGTAGAAATTTTTGTTTTTTTCATGAGGATTTGATTTTAGGAAATTTCATGATTTAGCTTGTATCGCGAAAATTACTTCCCACACAAAATAATTCCTTAAAAGTTTGTTTGAAAAGGCAGCAAACAGTGCTCAAGTGACCCAAGTAGGTACCCCAATAAGGCATGGAGAGTTTGCAAGCTTTTTTGATTGTTTGGAATTGATAGCTTGACTATGGTGTAGACCTGGCCTTTCAGCACATAAAAGTTTCCCAAGAAGAAGGAAGAAGAAGAACAAAGAGGACAAGGAAGATAGCCACACATTATTTATTGGCAGTTCTGTAATGTCACTCCAGATTACTTTAGACTTCCACTCCTATACACATAGGAGAAAAACATCATGTTAGGTTCATGAAAATTAGATCCTCTGTATAAGGCCATTTCCAACTTTTCGTGAAATTTAGATCCTCATGGAAAAAAACAGACTTTTGCAATACAGTAATATCTATTATGTAGGGATATTGAAGGGAAATCAGAAAAGTGTTCCTACATCACAAGTGGTCTTTCATTGCAGGGAGGGTTGGGTTCTTCAAGTACACTAAGGTAAACAATGTCTCCTAAGGCTTATACTTGAAAAGCGTATCACAAACTATGAGCCTCATATCATGAGGCAAATATGATGGTACAAATACAAACTGCACGTACAGTATTTAAAGACCAGACATTTGAAAATACTCTTTTACCATTTGAATTATTACAGCACATTGGAAGCCATTTACAGTTACTTTTATTTGGCCCCCATTTAACTACACCTGTTTATCCCTCAGTGTTTGTAAAAGAGAACATAAAAGCTCTTGGTAATAGAAATAGCAGAGTAGTAAGCTTGCAACTGGGGCATATTGGTCGTCCTGTTGAGAGTGTGTAAGTTTGTGTGATCAGTGTGCATTAAAAAAATCCTCAAACGATGGAAGAAATCCTGACTTAGGTTATATAATTATTCCCGTTCCCCCATTCATGGAGAACTCGGTCACGGACAGTCACGCAGCAATATTATAAATATAATCCTGTCTGTTCATCAGGAATAAAAAGTGATCATCCTTCCCGCTTGCTTAGAGTATAATAACAATTATGAGATACTGCGTAGTATGTAGGCTACCTCTCCCCTCCACCCCCGAATCCCCATTTTTTTTTCCTTTTGTTTTCTGGCCGCTAGGTGTGAACAGTAAGTACAACTCACCTTGTGGCGCTGGTTTGTCTGGGTGCGTTCAGGCAAGAGAGAAGAAACGCATAATTTCTACTATAGAACCTGCGTGGGTGGCTTACTGGAGTTTTTTTTCCCTCAACTTGCATTGCATTTCCATTTGATAGGTTGGGACTTGCTTTCAATGTCCTTTCAAAGTCCCACATGTCCTTCTCAGCAGAGATCAATGTTAGGCCTACCGATTACTGTACTGCACTTTATTCCTAATTACAGAGGTTTGTTTTTTTTTTCCCTTGACTTTCTTTTCTTTACTTCCAGTGCTAGATTGATGTTGTTTGTGAGGTCTTTTCCTTCTGTGGATTTTACTGTTTGCCGAAGAGGGCATCTTCTGAAGGCAGATTTGCTTCGCTTTGTGGCTCCGCATGGACTTTGCCCCAGCAACTGAACTCACCGCCATTGGGCACCTTAACGCGCCACCGATACTGAACTTGTCTCAGAGCCCGGCATTTTGATAGCACGGAATGAGGTGTCCAGTGTCGACTACACTAGCCCATAGTTGCGATTACAATGCCATCAATAATGAGGGAGCAATGTGGGCTTTGTAGGTTTAATATTGTGCAACCAGTATTATGTCTGTGGTAGGCATATGCGAGACACGGTCTTCTTCCCACCCTCATCTCCCCACCACCACAGTCACCGTGCCATTCCCTCTGCTCTTTGATGTAGGTCTAAGCGGTGATTGTTGGACTCAGGCTTTCCGACCTGGGAAATGCATAGGGCATACGTGGTCTCTTGTCACAGTGAGAGACGGCTCTTTGATCGGTGTCAGTGCCTCGCGATCAGAGGGAGCCGCTGATGGGAGGTCGGTTTCAGTGTAAAAACAGTCGATGAACAGTAAAAGTGTCTGTAGATTGGAGGGGGTGGCGTGTGCGTCGGAGGGACCGCAGAAGACAGATTTTACTGTATACCTGATTCTTGCTGATATGTCCTTTACAGCCAGCTGATGTTGTGTCTTTGCTAAAACGTCAAGGCATGCTGCTGTCAGTACCAGGCCACTTCACAGAGGAAGACAGTATCAGTCAGAAGGTATACATCAGGATGGAGGATATTCCAGATGATCATGAAATACTGGTATGTGTCAAGATCAGGGCATATTTATGCAAGGAGACAGTTGTTATTGTATTAGTTGAAAAATGATAGTGTCCTGCGGCAGTGCTGAATATATAAGGATTTATGCCAGGTACCTATGTGGAAGAATAAATTTGAAGACATAAAAGCAGTAATGCTGCTCTGCTGTGCAAGGATTCAGAATAGTAAAAAGGGGATAAAAAAGATTTAGACTTTCCGGCAAGACTTGTTTTGGTGAGGGGATGTAGGGATAGGACCTTAGCATTACATGTTCCAAATGGGCACATATGTTTAGACCATCTGTTCATATTGTTCCATAGTTTATCTGATGTGGCAGTGGAAGCAAACATGATGATGGCATGCTTTACCTCTTATGTGATCCTGCTTTTGCAAACTGGTGTGTTTACAATGGTATGAGAATAAGTGATTGTATATTTAGACAAAGTTTGTTCAGCATATGTGATGTCATGCAGGAATAAACAGATTGAAGACAAAGATGATGAATGATATTTTCATTTCTATATCTTTTGTGTCCTTAGAAATCCTTGTGGCCAGAACCTTGTCCCAGACCGAGAGTTTCACAGACAAGTCGGTGCTACAACTTCCTGCCTACAATTCCTGCAGGCTTCATGCCTAAACTTCTGAGGTATACCACAATAGCTGTGTCATGAAATATCTATTTTAAAAAATCACAAGCTCAAAGTTATGATATTGAGGGCCCCGTGAAGAATACAGTAAAAAATTCACAAAAGATGCGCTTTTATTTGTAGTTGTGCCCTTTGGGTGTTTGGCAAGTGATTGAATTATGGTTTGGACGTAAAAATTCAAAGAATAGAACAATAATTTTCCACCAAACCTCCTCATCATGTTATTGGGCAGGTCAAGTTTGCTATGCATATCTCGTTCAGTTTACCACAGGGCCATTTCAAATGCCTACTTTCTCTGATTGGTTTGCAAACTGCAGTATGAGTGGACACTTAACATGGACTTTACACAGTATGAAAAAGGGTGAAAATGCATTTGGGAATTAGAACAGAAGGATACCAAATAGGGCAACTACTCTAAAAGACCTTAAACTGCTTCTATCAGCAGATCTTAGACAAATAGATCTTAATGTAGGATGGCTGAACTTTTGAGTTATTGGCAAGAAATGGGCAGAAATGTGTTTTATGTGAAGGCTTTCTGTTACTCTCGTCTTCAGAATATGGTATCTTCTTTCTTTTCATTCTTGTAGGAAGTCTGTGGACAGCAGAGCCCAGCATACATCCTTTGGCAAATAAATTTCATAAACACTGAGCAACTGTCTTTTCTGTAATGCCATGTTAAATTATTTCAAGGATGTTAACGAAACAGAATTTTTCATCATGAGCTGATTAGGGTTGAGAGGAGGAGAAACACATGGGGCTGATGGTGCAAAAGAAATACATTGTGGAGTTGGTAGTTATCAATGCCTGGGAGTTCAGCAGGACTATAATACTCACCAAGGAGTTTAAGAAAGTATTGGCTGAACTGGGGCTCTAGCCTGATGTAAGCAAGAAATAAGAATCTCTCTTCCTTGAAGAGACAACAGAAGATCTTCTCAGACAGACAAACTGTCTAGCAAGTATTTCAAGGAAGTCAAAAAGGGCCGAAACACTAGTTAGATGGAGGTATTTTCCTCTGAAGATCGTCTGTTGTCTTGCTCTCCGAGTAAGAAAGTTTCCTATTTATTTATATCTTTGACTTCCAGGCTATCTAGGAGAAGTGGTCCACTTTTGGATCATGACTACTAAATGTCCTTCTGTTGACTTTTTGCCTTGAGAGGAATTTGAACTTACAGCCTTCCTTTTTTTTTAATTCCAAGCAGAGTTTTTTCTAGGCCACCACATAGCCAAGATGAAAGTTGTAGATTTGATATATTTAAACTTTTGTTTAACATTCCACCGTTTGCTGCCTTTGATCCATGTCCATGCTGAACTCTTCTCAAATAAGCAAATATAACCTGGACAATAATTTGTGAAAAGAATGTTGAATCTGGTCAGTATCATGATACATATGATATGTTTTGCTCTACAGGACGGTCCTGAAAGTGTATCGACCAGTCTACATGTGGAAAACGGGCTTTTATCTCAGACAAGGACCTGTAGACATCATGGCCAGCCTGCACAAATACAGGGGGGCCAATCTTGACAGTGAGGCTTTTCATCAATGTCCTAACATACTTAAAGACTAGTCCAATTATCCTACAAACCATATGATACCCTATTTTCCAAATCAAACAGTCTTGCAAGTATCTCAACATATTACACCCCTGCCTGCCCTAGATAATCCATACAGTTACTTAATGCATATTGGAATTCTTACACCTGCTCCGCGTGTAGTGGCCATAAGTTTACATTTTACCTGCCTGGCCGAACAGTCTAGTCGGTGATAACATGTCAGTTCAAATTTTTCAATTCATGCTGATGCAATAAAAATACGAATACTTTACCTGGCTTAAATGGTTGAATTTACCTTTTGAATTTGGGTGACCAGAACCTTAATTGGAAACTGAATAATACATTGTCAGATAGAAATGTCCACAGCTGCTGGAACTTAAACGACAACTTCAAGTTTGCTGCAAGCATCTGCTGCTCAAGCAAAGGGAATAACTCAAAGCGAGAGCCAAATCTCAGTCACTCAAGCCCTCCCTATTACATCATAAAATATATGTGTGCGGTAACAACAATGTTTTTTGTTTGTAAACTTTGTCCGGTGGGGACTATAGTTAATTCCCAGGAAGACAAAGTATTGGAAAACTGAAAATTATTTTTGACGTGCCTATCCACCTTTAATCACAGCAACACTGTGATGACACTTAGAGACTTTTAAGTCCTGAGGAGAGAGAGAGAGAGTGATTTTTGCAGGTAAAAAATGAAAAAAATCATTGTGCACTTCCCCTGATTTTGCAGCATCCCTTCCTTTTCCATGGAGCATTTACCTTACAAAGATTTCCCACCGACTGATACTGTAAAAGTATTTCCTTGAGACTGGTGTTTATTGTGAACAGTGAATAGCAGAAGTGGTCAAGTGATTGTATTCAACTGGCACTGCTACATTTCTATACCAATTCTACATCTAACTGCAAAATTTCAGATCTCTACTCAAAGCCAATCATGAATTATTATCATATTTGTAATACAACCCCATTCAATAAATTTGTAAGAAAATGAAGGCTTCATGATAGATGAGAACCATTTCTTTAAAACTAAGGCAAAATTAAATCTACAGAATAAAAAACTCAGCTTCAATGACAAAGGGCAAATGTTAAGTTGGGCTAGTGGTTTGGGAATGGGGTGGAGTACTAGGGGGTGGGGGGAGGGTAGATCTAATAGTTATACTAACACTAGTGTCAATGAAGTTACATTGATGGAGTTTAGATCTGAGTACATTGCCTAACTGGAGGGGGGGGTAAGAGGGGGGTAGGGGGAGGTAAGGGTAAACTAAGGACTTAAAGTATGGGAGGGGGGTAGGGAGATGTCAGATGTTTGTGGGGGTGGGAGTGGGTGGGTTGGGAAGTAAATAATATAGCATATAGTCAATTTATTCACTGTTTTATTGGAAAAAGGGGGGCGGGGAGAACTGGGTAGTAAAACTAGATGTAAACAAACAATTTCAACTGAAAATGCAGTGCTAACTGGTCAACTTACCTATTGTCTAGTCCAGTCATTCAGAGCCTCTTTTGACAAATGCTCGAACGGAGACCAGAACGGCTTTTCCCTGCAATTTGCCACTTTCTGTCACAAAAATGGAAGCTTCTACTCCCTGTTCAAACTGAAGCACTGCATTCCAATTGCACAGCTGACTGGAACTGGGAAAGAAGATGGGGAAAGAGATTTAGAACAGTTTTAGCAGTTCACTATTCTACCGTTTTATGACAAAAGGACGAAAGCGCGAAAGTAGGTCAAATTGAGTTATTTATAGTTTTGGATCCACAGGTGATGACGCACATTTCTATCTGGTTCCCATCACGATATCTCAATAAATAACGAAGTTATGGAACCTTAAAGGACACTAAGCGCCAGTGTTAATTATAAACAATTATAAAGGCGAGTCCTTAAAGTTTGAAAAACATTTTTGCAATTTTCTCAAAACTTTCCCGATGGCGCTTTCTTCCTTTTGTCATAAAACGGCAGTATTGTCCGGGTACTTCTTTCTTAAGATGCCAATGTATTTTTCACTATTGGCTATATTAGGTTTTACACCTTTCATTAACTTATCCCGGGGTGCCGTGTCAAAATACTTTCCAAATGTGTTGTTAAGCTCTTTCTCCAAATTTTGACATGAAGAAAAATGCACCTGAACCAGTTAGATTTTGAGAACTTAGGCAGTGAAGCAGACAACCTAATATTTTTAGACCTTTTCACTCAGTAAACAGTGTAACCTTACCCCCCTAGCAACAATCACAAATTTTATACTTTAGTGACTAAACCTCACCTATTCTGAGTCTACACATATATTTGCACCTATCTAAGCCTTTGAAATTAAAATCCAACCCCTTCCCCCCTCCCCATGGCCAATTTTCTGATTCTATAGGGAATATTTAAAATTGCATATTTTTATGCCAGGTGCTATTGGCATCTTCATACCTTTAACATAGGTGCCACCTAGTACTGTATTCCCAGTATAATTGCTGCTTGTTACCGAGGTTGTCTAAACAGTGAGGACAATGCACCTGTCACATTGTTTTGGCTTTATTTCTTGTCATTGAGCAAAGACCTACTAATATGATCTACATATACTACATTGACCATGCTGCTCTTTTCCTGCCATTGTTTTGGGAAGGAGTGGAGATACAAATCAGGCCCAGACACTGCTCAGCATGGAAAATAGCCAGTCTTGTGTGAGCTGAGGCACTGATATTTAAGTGCTTGATACTCTGGCACATTTGTGGAATTCACAGCTACCTAAGACCTGGTCTTCTCTCCTGCAAATCTCAACATGTATTTTTACATTTTCCATGAATCACACACAAACCTAGTTCATTCTGTGAGTTAAACATATTCTAGGAGAGCATGTTCACTTATGTATCGTCATAAATATTATTTTCTTAAGGTATAGTAACAGCAGTGTTATTTTTCTTCGCCATTAGAAACCCCTGTTCTTGTGTTGTCGGCCAGAGTGGTTGACCTGAGCAAAGATCCTAAGTCTTCACCCATCCCAGATGAGTCTACGTACAAAGCTGCAACGGTTCTGTTCTCTGCTCTGAAGCAGGTCATGATGGTTGTGGACTATGTATGCCAGAAACTGAGGGTGTACGCATGTGTAAGTTCTCACTACATTGAGATGCAAAATTGTCAGTCCCATTGGAAGTTGGAATGCCCAAGATTCATGGATATGGCTCATCCAAAGGGATGCTTGAAACATATTGACACTTACGATGTTAGCAAGATTTTTGTCTCCTTGTGAAATTAGAAGAAATACACTTGAATATGCTTTTTATGATATCACTTTATACAAAAGTACTGCTGCTCCAGAACATTTTTCAAGTTACCAGGTTCAATGAGGTCAGGCCTAAGATATTGTAAAATATACATGATAAAAAAAATACACCCCATTTCTTTTATCACAGGTATGTTTATGTGTGATCAATGAAGTGGCTGTGGTTTCAACTCATTTCTGATGGCCTATGAAAATACTCATGTCCCTGTAGCCACCCGACCTTTAGAAAATCCAAATCATTTTGCAGCATGTCAACATTTCAACACTTTGGTGCAGTCCACCTTATCTATACATTTGATTAAAATAGTAGAGCTCTCATTCACTTGCTTCCTTTGTGTCTATAGTTTTCAAATGACGGTTGATTGGTTGAAATAAATTAAGAGATCCATGGATAGTTCAAGATGTACATGGAAAATATTGAAGACCTTTGTTTGGCCAGTTGAAGGTGCAGTTTTGACCTGGAACATTGTCATCAGGTGTTTTACCTACTTCCCAAAAAGAATATTTTAGGTCACAGTATATATTGTGGTGATGGGTAAAATTTGATACAGTGTTCTTTACATTTGATAGATCACACTACCTTGTCCAGAATGTGCAAATTTCAGCACGGAGGGAATGATCAACATTGAAAAGAACTGGCACCTCCCCTACTATATAGCCCTGGCCAGCAAGCATAGACACTGTAAAACGCATAGAAAAGTGAACGCTGCCAATCTTTGTGACCTTGCAGAGGAGCAAGGAGGTAAGTAGAAGTAATGTTGTTTATGATAATGGTGATAGTCAATATTTTTTAATCAAGTTATAATCGTATTGTGGGAAAATTATCATTTTAAGAAGTAGATATGATGTCATATCTTCATGACATAAGCTCTTATAAACAGCTTCATCCTTAGAGATGTTTCATAAACTAATTCCATTTGTACTCTGAAAATGTCAAGGGAGGATCTGAATACACATATGCAGCTATATTGGCATGTATTAAAAACATGAACTGTATCTATCTGTCAGATATAGGTTATATTAATATTTGAGTAGGCATTACAGGATGGAACTTGTACTATTATAGCAATGTTTTGTTTAACTGAAAATCATGAGAATGGAACTGTGGACAGGTGTATCCTCATTTCTAGGGTCCTGTAGCAGTTGCTTGAGCTGTTAAATTGTTTTTGCCTAATTTTTCAAGAGACCATTTTAAGATAAAAGGTGAAACTTTTCTTCGCAAGTATAAACAGACATGGACATTACCCCAGTGGCTTCTCCTGGGGCAAAAGTTCATTATTCTATCCATGTACAGCTAATTTCTTCTGCTCTAGAATTCTGTATAAAAAGGATGTATTCTAATCAACATTTTTCTTTTCCACTACTAACAGAGGGTCCAGTGGTTCCTTATCACAACTACCCATACCATCTTGCTGCTTCTGCAGTAATGGATGAGGCAGTAAAGGCTGATCGGCATCGCCCACCTGATCCTGTCGAGAGGTTAGGCAAAGCTAATGAAACTTTATTATTCCACATCTGTTGTCTTGCAACAAAAGGGCTTATCTTTTCCAGAACTGTTCTTGGGAAATTGAACAGTTCTGCTTGAATGTAGCTCTTTGCCACCACAAAATTTCTACTGCAATATTAAGTATATTCATGGCTGAGAAAACAATATTTTGTCTGGCGATGAGTAGCGTATGTAAATCATGAAGATGCGAAAAAGTGACTTGGGCAGGAAGACCAACCTAGGCCCTTTAGTTGTGAGAAGTTAGACTTGTAACATTTTAACCCTCTGTGTCAACTTTTATGGATTTTGCGTTTTTCTCCTGACTCTCAGCTGGTTAACTTTTGTCAGAACAAGTCAGTGCAGTCACTGTGATAACTTAATATATTTGATATATATTTTCACATATTATGAGCCACCAGCCCCAAATAAAAAATTCTGCACTTAACTTTTCTCCCAGATAGTGTTGTTAATAAATTGCAAGGGAAAAGAATGATGTTTATGTCAATATAATAATTGGTTCAGAGGAATATACCAATTCATGTGAATGATACAGATATAACAAAAATGTTTGTCGTCTTGACAGAAAACCATGTTTCAAATTTTGCTAGTTTCATATCAGAGTACAACAGAGTGCTGTGTTTTTGTGCTTAGAATAACTGGCAAAAGAGTTGCTGTTGAATGTCAGTATAAATACAAAAGCAAAACATAGGATGTACAGAAGAGAAACAGTTGAAACAGCATCAGTTATTAAGGAGTCAGAATAGACCCTGGGAAACAGCCAATGTCAATGAAATGCTTCTGTATTTGTGGAGTGAGACTGTGAATTATTGCAAATAAGTTTGTTTCAAGAATGTTGGATACATAATGGGGCCAAGGGCTTCAGTTCATTATACGGCATAGGATCTTTTGTTGTAAGTATTTTATACACAAGAAGCTTAAGTAGTGAAAGGCAGTCAGTGACTGCCTACAATTGCCAAGGAGAATTGCAGTTTTTTTGTTTGCTTACATTGAAATAAAATTGTCTGACACTTTGAAGGTCCTATTTTGATTATTATCATGATGGGGATGGCTGAGACCCTCAAATCTTTTGTAACAATGTGGCATATGTGTATTTGATGAATGATAACTATTATTGAAAAGTCACCCAACAGAATGGCCTTTTCCAATTCCTAAACTCTTAAATCATCAAAAATTTGTCGTCAGCTTTGATCAACATTTTACCAGCGCTGAAAATATGGCTATAATATAGCAAAATTTGAACCCCCCAAAAAATTAAGCAGTGTGTGGTGTGGCTGTTGCTGTTAAGTGATTGTTCGTGTAGTGTCAGGTGATGCCAGTGGAGAATCTTTCGAAAGAAAAATGGGAAATGATTTTTCCATGTTATGTGTTTGTCCCACATTGGTATATATTTATAAAAGGACATCAACTCTGGAGATATTGCAGTCAAGTTAATGGGCTTGGTGCATATGTAGACAAGAAGGGGCAGCCCACTGTATAGTTTTATTCAAGGAATCAAATTGTTTTCAGCATTTTATACTATAGTTCAGAAGTCTTATTTTCTCTGTAATTCTTTTTCCTTCCCTCTTGATATATACTGATTCCTCATTTACATGAACTGTAAACTGATGTAGTGGGACTTTGTGATGTGCTATCTTGTCGGACATAGCATTTCCTGATGTGGAGTGAATTTTTTACAGATGTTTTTACTGTGATGGAACCGCTGATGTGCCATGTCATCACTGCATTATGTGTTCAAGATGCACCAGACAGTTTGCTGTAAGATAATCTTCATGCTGTTATGTTTTTGTTGAGTTACTTTGTGTAATTTATACCTTTGGTATCTGTTTCCCTATTACCATGGTGTATGTCAAGTTTTGTGCGCATTTTAATGATAGACTTGATTTAAGATATAATTTACCTTTAGGCTTTTTCACTGTTGTTCTGTTTATGAAGTAAATAAAAGCAGAGTAGAGTGTCATGTATTTGCTAAGGAATAGAGATATAATTGTATTTGACATTATTTTAGTTGATACGAAGTATCCTTATATGTTCACACCCATTTTGCATTCAAAACATCTAAAATCCTGAAATACTGCTTTGATTTCCTTACATTAACCTACATAATAAACAAGGCAAAGTGATGTCACGATAGAAAGCAAGGAGATTATAGATTGTTGGCAGCATTTGGAATTTCAGATTTTGTAATGGGTGATGAACACAAAAGGATATGTACCCTTTGTGTATTATCAGTGGCAGTTTTTCAGCGCAAGTACAGACCCTTAACTTTTGCTTCTCAATAATTTAAGTTGGATTTATTAATGTACAAGCCTAATTACCCATTCCATGAACGGATAGGTACATGTGTGGATTGGGGAGAGGGTTCAGGCAAAATGAAGGAGAAAAGAGGATAACAAAGACAGGACTGCAATACAGCAAACAAAAACAACACATGATTTCTTACCTTAGATTGCACAATTCATTGTAGCACTTCAGTGTAGACAATATTCCTTGTCCTGTTGTTTGCAGCTAAGTAAAAAATTGAATTGTTCTTTCCAGTCTGTGAAAGGGCCATATACAACATTCTGTGTGAGAACACAGGTGTTCTCAAGTCCAAGCCTACTGTCTGCAGAGTCTGTCTTTGGGACTTGTTGATTGTCAGAGCAAAACATTGCTGAAAAGGAAACTGTTTCATCTTGAATGTGAAGGGCAGAATGGTGTCAGTAAGCTGCAGGGTAATCCACGGAATGGGATGCCTTTCTCCAGAAAACGGGCCTGTTAAGATGGCAATTTTAGTTATGTTAGTCATTGCTTTTGTCACTATGCACCTGGTCCCATTCATCAAGCGCGGTGGCTTCAAGGAGCGCATCAGCATCACCGGCATGCCAGCTTTGATCAGAAGGACTTGTGCTGGAAGTCCAGGAAGGTGAATGGAGTTTAAAAACTCAGATGGATAGTGAAATGCCTCCTCATCACTCATAGCTGTGTTAATGGAGCTGTAGAGCACTGGCTGTCGGGGTGCCATATGGGACATATTGGCATTGATGTCTGCTACCGTATAGTTGAGGGGAGCTAATATTGCTCTTTCCATGAGCCATTGTGTGTTCCCATAATTTTCCTCGAAGCTGGGAAAAACAGACTCGATAAGCTCATCTACTGATTTTACAGCTGTCCAAAAATGACGAAGGCAAATAGTATCCAGCTGTTCTATCACTGACAGTGAACCATCTCCAAGTGACAACAGAAGATCGGCAAACTGCCCTGCTTCTGCATCATCGGTCATAAGAACACGCATGTTAGTCCTAAGCTTTATACTTTTGCATGTGGCCTCAGGGAAGACTTCTTGAGGCATCCATTCACCATGTTTGCTCTTGTGCCATTTCGCAAAAACTGGCAATACTTGTCGAAAGTCATCGTACAATAAAGTGGCAATGCCTCCCATGAGTATATCAGTACCTTTAATATCCCTCAAGGTCCTGTCCATAGCTTCAAATACAATTTTGTTTGACATAGGAGCTTCATCAACTACAATGGCACTGCAGTCTTGAATAAGGCGGGGAAGTGCTGTTCCTTTCTTGATGGAGCAGACAGGCATCTCCAGCATTCAAGGTGTCTTGCAGGGCACCACAGCTGTCAGCCCTAAGCCTGTCTTGCTCTCTGCGTAAAAAACACAGGCGTCCAGTTTCAATCTTTGCATAAGCATCGACAGTATACTGCTGGAACAATCGTCTCGCTACGATGAAATAGTTGTTGTTTCATTGAAAAAAGTGGAAATAGTAGTACTGCAGCTGAGTTGTGTCTGCTTGTCAGTTTAAATTGCAGACTCCATCCATGTGTCCCTCTGGGAATCAGAAGTGGATATTGAAGAGCATCATAAGCCGGATGAAGTTCACATATTTGTTGAAGAGAGTCATCATGTAAGCGCAATACGATGTCCCGTTGGCCAACAGGATCTGTAGGCATCAATATGGCCACCTCATTGGTTTCTGGTGCATTAAATCTTCTCTGATGTTCACCAAGAGGACGATGATTGTCATGTATGGCAATGCTAAAGTTGTCAATGTGGTTGCGCCTGCCGAATTCCATTACTGTTTTTTAAGCTCTCTGATGTAAACATTGCTATCCATCAGAACATCTTGAATTCTTTTCACTAAGTGGAGCTTTAAACCATCAGTTATACTCATTCTGGTGTTGAGCTGAGTCATCTCTCCATCAATAAAGTAAACTTGCAAAAAATTGGCAGTTTCATTTGGGGGGCAGGTGTCAGTGAGCCAATTAGGTGACACACTTGACCTTGCACTAGAAAAGTTGGATTCCAACCTCGAAGAGTCACTTCATTTCATCCAAAAGAAGTCATCTGAAAAGCACAGTAGTTATATTTCCTCAGATTGGAAAGCAAGTGCTCCGATTCAGGGGAATGGCTGAAGTATAAGGCCCTGAAATCTTCTGGTAGAGGAGGCAGTGGATCAAGATCTACCTTACCGTTACTGCAACACATGGCCTTAGTCTTTCCAGGAAATTTTGTTGCTTGGCAATGTTCACATCTGTCATATGTCCTACATGGCTTGTAACATGAAAACCTTCTGGAGTGTATCTCAGCTTAGCATAGCTGGTAAGATTGTGGTGACAGCTGGAGCAGCTGGAGGAGAGGCTAAAGGAAGTGTGACCATTGGCTTAGGTAGGTCTGGTAAGTCAGTGGCAATGGCAGGAATAGGATCTTCATTTGTATTTGTATTTATGACGTGTTCATCAACAGCTTTGGCCATATCAGGCGGTTGGTTTTCATCTGCAAGATGATTTGCTCGCATGCATTTAGCTGCAGGAGTGCTCCTCCGATGGCCAAGTCCTTTACACTTTCTCAGCATAGTGGATATATCTACAGAGGAAAATTAAATACAAAGGAAATCTGATAAAAATGGGGAAAAAAAGCACTGCAATTAATAAAGTTAAAAATGACTCGACCCTCCCCCCAAAACCCTCTTTCCAGTATGAACTTTTTATTTTTTAAGTAAATTTAAGAGGATAGAAAAAAACAAAAAGTAGAAAAATGTTGCAGCAAATAGTGAATGTAGGCAGTAAATGTAGATGACATGTAATCATGTAAAAAAATAATTCTAACCCACACAAACTTACTCGCACTTGTGGATGACCTGATATCGACACAAACACAATAGGCCAGTTAGACCTAGATAGATAGATCTAGATCTACTTATCTAGTCTAGATTCTGATTAATCAGCAGATAGGGTTTAACAAAGGGCAGGAAAACATGCAGAAGAAACAAAAAGAATGCAGTATATCAGCACTGAAATTGGTTAATGTAGATTGTATGCAGTGAACTAAAAGATAAAAATAAATTCCCAACACACGCACTCATGCACAGCACTCACGCTTGGCAGACATGACATTATTGACATGACCTGATCTCGACACAAACACACATGTCCAGTTTGAGTCAGAGATGGGTAAAATCTAAATTAGATGAAGTATTCACTACTTACCTTCATCGCATCTTGATCTGCGACATAAATTCGCTCGTTTGCTGTAAATGATCTCGCTTTCTGCGATCTTGTTTGATGACAGAAATCAACTCAATTCGCAAAGCAGCGCATCTGCTTGAGGCCGATTGAGAACGACTTCTGGTTCAAACAAAAACAATAGTGGCATTAAAATCAACACGCCATGTTTCATGCGGTACAAACTATTTTCTGCAAAATCGGGGAAAGCAATTTGCTCGATTTCTTAGTATAGGTCCTGACCGCATAGATGCTGTCAACGCCTGCGAAGTTTCAAATGCGTAGGTTAGGTAATAACAGAGGAGTTCCTGAACGAAGCTCCCCTAGTCCACGTTTATATATATATATAGATGACCCATTCTCCACAAATCATCAATAGAAGAGATGTTAAGCTCTGGCCTTAATGAATGACCCTATGAATGCCATATTATAGTGCCAAAATGGAGAATGGATCTTGGGCGTGCCTGTGTTTCATGGGAAACTGGCAAGGTTTGTTAGTTGAGCTTAGCAAACCATCCATACGTTAATCATGGGCAGTTACACTAAGGGCTTGAAAGAAAATGGATGTAGGCTTTCTACAAATAATATGCCAGGTTTCTTGCCCAACTGAAACCCAAAATTTATCACCTGTATCTCATCCAAAAATCATCAGGCAACAGCACAAACAATTGGTGTGAATTTGGAAATTCATGAGCACCACACATAAGAATTTTCAGATCAGTTCTTTATTAGTTCTATACAAAATTTAGGGAGGACCACTTCCTTGATTTTTAGAAATGGATGCTCATTCTTATAGTCATGTGTGAGTTTAAAAAGATGGGGTATTTTTGAAAGTCTTTATAAATCTTATGTTTGCAATTTTGTATAACACATTATGTTTCTGTATTCATGCAATTGTTTTTCATATTTAGAAATGTTCAATAAAAAGATTAATGCAAAAAACATAATATACCGGGTTTTCTCATCTACAGAAATTTGCCAAGGTTATTCAGCCAAGCCAAGTCACATCAAAGTCATTCAAACTTCTGCTCATGAAGGCAGGGGAGTGGGCAGATGATGAACGTATTATCAGTAACACCAAAGGCTGTGTGTACTACTACAAGAAAGGCCATAGCATGAAGTTGCACCCAGCCATGACACCTTTCTACTGGGATGAGATCTTTATCACCATCTTGCGAGGAGCAAACTTCTATCTGCACATGAATGTGTAAGCATTTGAATATATTATACTGTCAGCTCCACTGAATTTCAGCATTTTAAAGGGATGTGAAAAGCTGTGATAAAATGGAATTGCAGTTAGCCATATAGAAAGTGCAGCATTGTGATATCTGAAAACGTGCTGGAAAGCAAAAGTAGCAAGCATAAGGTATGTGATTGAGTAGTTGTCAGCATGTTGAGTGAAATATGAAAGTTTCTTTCTCCCATATCTTTGAGGGACTTCCCTTTTTCCATTACTGGATATTATGTAAATCTCTTATTCTCATACTTCACAGTATAAAGTTGCGTAATTATGATATTGTCTCTTTCCCCATCATCCTCAGCCACCCACACTGCTTATTTAATTCTAATTCTCTATAGGCAAACAGTGACACAGCATATTCAGATTCTGCTCACAAACCTGACAGTGCGATGCCTTCTACTCAGATTCCTGATAATAACACCTCAGCAGAATGTGTCACTTAATAAATTTCTCAGTTCCGTTGGGAGCAGAGGAAATCTATTTATTACTGTCTCATCATTGGAATAATGCAACCTTGAATGTCTAGTTTTGTGTCAATGCTTCTTGAGGAAATATGTCCTGTTTACCAGCAGTTTGTTAATCCCTTGAGAATTTGCACAAATACATTTGTGGTCATATATTTCCAAGACAAGAGGATAATGACATGATGAATGTGACATAGGACAGGAAACAAGAATCCAGTCATTTGTACCACCAGTCACCATTTTCTGTTAAGACTACCTTTAAAAGTCGGTTGCTCAGTGAAAGTGACACTTCTTCCCTTCACACTACTTACAACACCACAACTGGAGAGTATTAGAATCATTTCATGTTCGTTTCACCTTAAAAATGCGTATTGGATATGGCTCATTCCACCAGTATTGTTGACCTTTTATAACACTGGGGTCAAAAATTCAGATTTACTGGATGACAATGGGATAAAGCTTCAAGGTACACACCATTACCTGATGTATAGCCTAGAAAGTCCCAGATCTCAGTTATTTGTATTTGTTTTGTAATTGATGTCCAATTAACAACAGGTAACATTGTGAGGAATGCTATCAGGACAAGCTAAGTAGGCATATAAAAGTTTGAAAAATGATAAAAATATGAGATGTTATTAATTCTGATACATTCAAGGAGAAAAAGGAAGAAAACAAAACTCATTATTTTATTAAACATTTATTTGTTCAAGGTTATTAAGACATTGAACTGTTCGGAAAGTTGCAGGACAAACGCCATGTAAAATCACGAATACAAAAACTGTGTTTAGATAAAAAGCCTTAAGGCTTATCTCTTATGATTCTTTATGTTCCGAGGAACCAAGTGAAGAATGTTACGTGTGGACGAACAAATGAGGTTTGTCCGCTTTCATATTCAACCAACGCTAATATCACCACTTGACAATCGAGGTTAGTTACACGAGACCAACACACGGCCTAGGTCGTTACTCTATCAATAATAACCCCAAAAAAACGATTATAGATTGAGCAAAGTGAAAAACGTCTAAAATATAAGTCTGTTTGTGAGTATCATTACCTTTGTCAAACATGGTGAGGAACGTTACATCAGGATTTTTTGAGGACGAACACTGGATCTCCCCGTGATGCTGGCGCTGTCATCTTGGATATCATCATGTGCTTCGCGGAAACGAAACTAGGTGTCTCGGGGAAATCCAAACATGAACGTGGGTAACAAAAATACGAAACGAACTGTAAGTGAAGGGACTTGTAAGGAACGTTACAAAACGGACGAACATAGTCAATTCGGGACCAGATTCAAAATATTGTTTTTTGCTAAAACCAGTGCCGAATTCCACTTCGACTGTCCTACGTCTCAATGGAGATATATCAATATAAGGCATGGATGGCGATAATAGAGTTTACCGTTTGTGCGATAAGATGTTTTATATTTTACGTCGAAAGGCGGACGAGCAGTGGTAATGTTCCTTATGACAAGTTAACAGGCTATTGCAAAGACAGGGGAATAAAAATACTGTTTTTCTCCACACACAATGTTATATGTGTTAGCTGTATCTGCAGCAGCACCTTTAAATGCCACAAAAATGCTTAGTTTGACATCATTACATGTTACAAAAATGAGGGAAAGAAAATAACAATTTTTTTAATTTTCATGATTCAGTAATTGATGAGAAGGTGATTAAACATGATTTCAAGCCCAAATGAGCTTTTTAATCATCAATACCACACACATATATATAGTGAAATTAAATGAATGTTGATAGGAGAGTGTATTTGACATTTAAAAAAATGCATTAATGAGGTAAACAATACTGGTGGAATGAGCCATATATTTACCAGTTGGTTACTTTCATCCCTGTATGGTTCTCATAGAAATTTGTTCAAACAGGCACCAGAGACTTTCATATCTTCTTCCCTCAGAGGTTCTGGCAAACATAAAAAGTTAGAGTACCATGGATTGGCAGGAACCATTGTGGATCAGAATGGCAAAGCACACCAAAATGATATGTGGAAGAGTCGAGATGCAAACATTTTGAATATCAAGCTTGTGCCTATCGAGGTGAGATGGCCCACTTTATGCCACAAACACGGTTATGTTTTTGTCCTAAAATATTATAAATCAACTATAGTGGAGCACTGATGGTGCATATACTGTATCTTGAGACCAACAAGAAATGCCCTATTTTACAAAAATACGTGTTGACTATACATATGCTGTAGGGAGATGAAAAGTGGAAATAACAGAAGTCTGAATTAATGACACATTCAGAAACTAAACCAGCCATGGCTAGTAGCAGAACAACAACATAATCATATCCAGAAAGGAAAAGTTTGTACCGTCCTCTTTGCCCCTGAAATCAAACACAGGTGTCTTATCTAACCACCCCTCTCCTCCCTTCCCCCCACCCCCCCTCACCACCTTTTCCATAAGTTAACATGATAACCTTCACTTTCATGTTTTGTTTAACTTTTTCTTTTCTGCTCTTATTTTTTTTTCCCGATTACCCAGCCATGTGGCTCTTCCCCTTTCCTCTTTTCCCTTCCCTCTCTCATTTTATGTCTCTCTCCACCCCTAAAATTGCTTGTGCCTGAGGAGGAGCTCCACTGTATTATTATTTTAGGTTTTCTATTTTATAATGTGATACAGTTTGTATTTAAAACATCAGCTGATTTGCACTTTCTTCATAACCCCAAAGGATGACTAAACATTAGTGTATTGTTAGTCAGAGATGCTACAACTGAGGAAATCATCGGATTTTGTGAAAAGATTCCCCTAGCTTTCAGACTCTAAAATAATATATTTTAGTAAATTTCTACAGTTTCAGTAAATCTTCTGGAATGTTTTTAGTGCAAACTGTTGCAGGTATTACACGTATCGCTAACAAATTGTTGGGTTTTCATTTAATCCACAGTATACTATATGTGTTGACATGTAAAGTTGTACTAATTTCATCAAATCTTGTGATATGCAGCCTTCAGCTGCCTTATTGAAAAAAACGTTTTGCGCCAGAAGCACTGTTTTAGAGAAGGAGAAAACAACATCCTGGAAACTATTAAGATTATGAGAGAATTACCTAGATATAGAGACAGAGAACTCCAAACAAATGTGCTTAAAGGTGAATTAGACCAAAGTTGGCAAATGCAGTTTTTGTCCAGAGACAGCAGCTTTATTCATCAACTATTATCATAAACAAAGTTAAGATTGAGATCTTCAACCAATTCACTCTTTTCACATTATTTTGGGTAAACCTCTCAGAACAAAAATTATTCTTAACTTTCCACAGCTTGGTAAGCGAATGGAGGTTATTATATGCTTGAAGGGCATGGAGGTTCACCGTGAGCAGGTGGATGGCTGGAACATGACTCTTGATGTAAATTCTCAGAAGGCTGGAGTCTACATTATTCACGCACCAGGAATAAAGGCATGTGTGCAGTTTTGACTTAAATACTATTGCAGTTAGTGAAAAGAAAGACTTTTACAACCACATCTAAAAAAAGAAATAAAACATGGGATTACTGTGACACTGATCAGCAAAATGGGGAAGAAAAGGACAGTAAATTGCTTAGGCTGAGTGGCAGTATGTGGATGAAAAGTGTCAAAAACAATGTTAAAAATGTTCAGCAGTTTTGAATATTGAATCACAGCCGTTGTAACAAGATCACATGCTGCATTTGCCCACTTGCAGTGCTGCCATAATGAGCTGGCCCTTGATCACTATATCTCACTTGGATCTTATTATCCTCAGGCTTACATGCTGTTTTCCATAGCAGTTGTTAGACCTTGGCTTTAGGGGCCTTCTGGTATTTTGGAAGTCTGTTGCTAAGATATAATGGTGTTCAATTTGTTTGTGTCTACGGAAAACTGCATTCAAATCCTCAAAATTTGCCCAGAGAATTTGCAAAATTTGCATGCAAAAGTTGAAAATTTGCGCCAAAATCTGCAAAAAGTTAACGAAAATAGCTTTGTAACTTTGTTACGTTAATTTTTACATTGCATTGAACGCCACAGTGCGTTACAAAGTTGTAGAAGTGAAACTTTTTGTGTGATTTGGTTGCCACAGGATTGGTACTGTGGCATAAAAAGTATTTTTTGGCCCAAATCAGCAAAATTTGCACCATATGTGTGGAAAACATATATGTTTGTGAAAAATTGCAAAATCGCAAAAAGGAGAAGAAAAACACATGGAAATTTGTGGTAAGTTGTGACCACGATTTTCTTGGGGACAGTTAAGTAGAGTCTTGCTGTCAAGTATTGTGGCAGTGAATATTAAAGTTAGATGGGAAGAGAGGTGGAGAGGATCAGTAGATGACATGCAGATAAAACTACAGTCACCGTGTTCTAAGAAATGTTACAATGATCTTGATTTCCTTTCCATAGCCCACTTGGCAGCTCAACAACCGGACATTCCATCCAGGATCAACCCTCGAGGTAGCTGTGGATGGTAACGAAACACATCCAGCTGTCATTGTTGAAAAATCTGTGGAAGGCTATCTGACATTAGGTGAGATGATATTTCTTTGTTTGAAAAGCGCGCACTTACCAACAGTGTAGTGACGCAACAATCCAAAATGAAACGAAGAAATTAGAAATAAAATTTTCGATCCTTTGATACACTTCTCAGGTGGAAATGGATTCCGAACACTTTCATGAAATTAAGACTGTGACTTTGCAGTTTGGATTCATTGTTTGGAAATTGTGATGATTTGAAATATTATCTGTGATATGGGGATGAGTTTATCCTTCTTTCTAAATTTAATGAACAATTGATATTTATATGATAGTGAGGATGACATCAGTTTGAATAGTTTACATTTATTTGCAACACATGGAGGAAGTATGCACTTGAACCAATGATGTAGAGTAAATCATGGAAAATAGTCATGTGATTTGTTGAATATCTCTTCTTGAATACTGTAGGTTAGTGTTGCTTGAGCCTCTGAAACTCTGTACAGAGGTCTATCACTCTGTGAGGCAAGAGTGCTGGGTATATGTGTCACATCTGAACTTTGAACCCACCTCTCTTTACCTGAGCTGCTACGGTGAAAAAATATTCTTTAATGAGAATAGACAGATGTTTCAGATTGCACTTTGTACTGAAGCATGATGAGTTAGAGACAGCATATTTGCAGTGTGCAACCAAGTAAATAAGCTGTATCACCAGTGGGGACCGTAAGAAGAGCAACACACTGATTATTGCTATTGTTCTTTCCTGTTTTTAAGTCTCTTAATATTTATAAAGCAAATTGCTGTGTATCTATTATCCTTTCAGGCAAAGATTTTGTATACTTTCCTTTTCAACTATAAATGTTGAACTTGATGTTTAAAAATATACTTTGTTCTCTTCCAATAGATGTGAATGGAGTCCAGAGACAGTATATATTCACCAGCCCTCAGCTGATGCCTATGGGTACAACAGCAGCCTTGGGCTCCTCCTTGGCCTCTTCTCTACCTCCACGTAAGCAGATGTGCAAATCACAAACATTTGTAGGAGCATTGATGTCGTCATTTCATAAGGTTCCTTTGGTATCCAGCAGAGAGAGATATTGATACAGTTTGAAGTCAAGACCACAGAGTGTACAGTCTATATACAGAAACATATATGCTGTGTTGCCTTTGGACCACAATATCTTAAGACCCTCCATTCTCTTTCATTATAATGACTTATACCACTCCATGGTACAACTTGCTCCACAAACTTTTAAGTCTGATAATGCTTGATATTAAACATCAGTGTTGGGCTATTTATCTACTGAAGAAAACTCTAAAGGTGCTCATCTTTAGAAGGCACCCGCTAGGCTGTTTTATCTGCTGGATAGATCCTGGAAGCTGTTAATCTGTGAAGATAACATTAAGCTGTTTATCTGCTGAAGAAACCCATTATGCTGTAGTTCCTGATAATGAAAAAAATAATTTTGTCTCATTTTCAGAAACTGAGTCACAAGATGGGAAGTCCGTCAGACATAGCCCAGTTCCTTTGTCATCATTTCTGCTGGTAAGTTAGAAGTATTGGTGAAAAACCTGTATTCGAAATGTGCTCATGTGTAGGACTGTAACCATTTTTGTTAAATTTTGAGGTGTAATTTGTGGACAAGTGATGATTTGTTTTCATAATACCGGTTAGACTGTTGTTCATATGTAAGGTTGTTATTGTGATTTGTTTTCATAATTCGGTCGACTCAGCTTAACTGCTCTCCACTTTCTTACCATTCCGCTTAATCGCAATTTTCCCCAGGGAACTGAATTTTTCCTATATAAAAGTCACTGGATAATCACAAGTCCCTCCAGATAATTGCAGCTCCTCAGCAGCCGTAAAAGTCAAAGATCAATGTTAGAAGGATTACAACTGATAAATGAATATCTACACTGATGGCTGAAACTGCATGACAGAGGGTAGACTGGATAACTAAGTGACAGCTGCCATGGTGTGATGAAGCCCTCCTCTTCACCTCATCCTCTCCTTGGCCTTGGCTGTCCTGGATAATGCTTCTGGGCCGAGTGCAGTACAGCCCACTCTGCCTACCCATCTCCCCCCCTTCCCCTCAAACCATTCTGTCACCGAGAGGCATAGAATGCAAACATCCTTGACTCCTTATCTATACAGTGGATTTCGGCGTGGATTTCAGCTAGATCAAATATTATGTCATATAGATAAAAAGTCGATTGCGACCAGGCGATCCTGCTCTCTACTGTCTGCCGGGCTGCTGCAAGGTGGCCAGTGAAACAGACCTTGGCAATCAAACATTCTTAGGCTACAACACCGTCCCAAGTTTGGTGACTTGAAAGCATCAGTGCTGTGATTGACCCATGACATGAAAGAATTTTATCAAAGTGAACATGTTTCATGTTAGTAGAGAGCTGAGAATGGGTCGTTTAGATCAATGGGATTAAAAAATTTCTCTCTNCCCTCTTTTGCAATAAATGGCCAAAAATACCAGCTCTACATAGTCGCAACTCCGCTTAATCGCAACTTTTTCTGTAATCGCAAGGAGTGGTGATTAAGCAGAGTCAGTTGTACCAACTAGAATACTGTTTATTTTAAGACTGTAACTGTTTTAGTAAAATTTTAAAGTGTAATTTGTGAACAAATGATGATTTGTTTTTATAATACCGTCTAGAAGGTTGTCCTGGTTCAGTTGGGAAGAAGGGGTTACTTTGAGAACACATTTGAGTAACTGGTATCTCAGACTATAGTCTTAAGTAGATGCGCAGTAGAGAGACCATGTTGCTTACCTGACACCCTTGAATATTAACAGTATCAGGTTCCATGCGGGTTTAAAGCCATAATGAAGTCCAGCCAGTCTCAAGGTGCAGATCAACTGTTAAATCCTCTGTGTGAACATGAAAGAGATCAGCAGGAAAAAGAGAGGACGTCCCCAAAGTTGATCATGTCTTGCACAGACATGCAGTTTCCATCAGGTGCATTTCTCTTCTCTTGATATACTACTTAATCTTAGAAAAGACTAGAGTGATGATTCTTTGTTTATCAGTTGGTTGGTCTTTCATTGTTTCAAAGAAGTGCATCAATTTAACCAGTGTAAAATACAAACCAGATAGAAATGTTAATGTATTCAAGAACATCTGTGGATGGTATATAATCACCAGTGCAAATTTGATTTTGTCTATGCAACAGCAGGAAAGCTGTTTTGATTACAAAGGAATTGAGAACCAGTTGTTTTTTTTTTCTTTTTTCAAATATTTGTACATAAATTGAAAGGGGTTTTGTAAAAGTAAGGCTTTCTTTGGTAATGAGATTTTCTGAAATGTAATTTCTGGTATCACAACATACATCACCATGATGACAGTTCAGATAGTCATAAGTTGTATATGACATAACATAGTCTATCACTTAGACAAAAAGGTATATGAGTTATTGCATTCAGTACTGATGACAGCATCCTGCATTGCTTCCTGAAACTTTTCTTGTAGTTTGGTATGCTCAGCAAGTTCAGCTGCGGGACCAAGTAGAAAGAGCTCTCTTTACAGATGGCAAATGGAGCTTCTCAAGTGAGTTGTTTAGTAAATATCTGTATGCAGTGTCCTTTCTAGCGATTTATGGTTTGTAATTGTCGCTAAAAGCCATTGAGCTAAATTCAGACCAGTGCTTGATATTCTTTCTTACTTGTGCCAAGCATCTTGTATTATGAGTAAAAATCTCGTTACTTGTTTATTCCTCCTTCTTTCACAAGCACTATAGATGTAAAGGTGAATAACATTTTTTTTTTAGGAGGAAGAATGGTATTAAAAGAGAAAAGAAATCCTTTACAGTAGATGTTTTTCGGCACCAGCAACTTTTTTACAGAAATCAGTGCTATCAGGAGCATGTCATGAAGTGAATTCTGTATAAGGGCATAACACACTATACAAGCATTTTATTTTCACAGCGACTTCATTGCTAATGCTGCCAGAGAATCTAACAAAGAATGACCTTAAGACCTGTTCCCAGCAAAAATTTGTTGGAAATTTGAAGCTTCATCCAATGTGTTACTTTAGAGGTAAGGTCCTTGAAAAAGAAGTAGTATATATTAAAATAAAAAACACCAAAATTTAAGCAAATTTGTGAATGGCTGTGTTAGTTGATTTCTCAACTGATATCACTCATATTTGCAGTGTGAATGACAAATTCACCAGGGTGACTCATTTTTTCAGCAGTAGTGTATCTCCTGCATCAGAATTTTTAAACAATATCCTTTAAACATGTTTCGCCAGGTGATGTAAATACAGTGATGACATCAGGCGCCACTGCCCCACAATTGAAAAGTTTAGAGTGTTACCACAATGTTCACATGCTGGACAATGCAGGATTCCAGGTGGATTTGGATAGTTTTGGTCTTGGGGGAGAGAGTGAAAGCTCAGGTTCTGGTCATCACAATGAAGAAAACACAGGGATTATCCTTCTCTGGGCCTGGACTCTGATGCAGCTCCGTCTTCAGCATGTATGTATCATTTTCATCCTTGCAGCTATATTGTTAGACACAGTTCTGTTGTACAAAAAAGGAAAGCAGCACTTTTATTAAAGAAATAGAAAGTGAGCAGGCTTAAATAGGTTGCTCATACAGAGGTAGGGTAAAGGAGGAAGTACACAACAGACCAGAGCAGAGAGAAGAAGAAAGATAGAATGTGATGTAGCAAGAACTGGTGAGTGCTGTCACAGTGGAGTGGATAGTTTTACATCTACAGTAGATGCAGTGGAAGTATACTGTAATCATAGTTCACATTATGTCCCTGTGACCAGTGATATTCACAATAATTTGTGGTGGAGAAAGGTATTTGAAATGTTTTCCACAGAACATGAGATTTGTACTCTCTGAACTGATTGCTAATTAAAAAGTAGTTCATTCATCTGTCAGAGAAAGATACAAGAGAAACATTCCATCCTTCATTTGCTAAGAATTATACTGCATTATAGTATGCATTTTAAATTTACAAGATTTCTCTACTTGTGTTCACAGGAGAGTCTGCCTCAGATGAAGTCCTTGACCAGTGGCATTGAGAATCTTGGGGATATGACTCCACAGCAGGTAGATTTCTTATTGACACCTCTCATCCTACCTCAAACCTCACATCAAAGTTTACAATGTCTTGCAAAATGGCAGTCTGATCATTTACAACAATCAAAGACAGTATCAAAGTTTTTCATTGTTCTGATCATTGTAAATTTGATAATCTGAAACCTGTTCTATTCAGAGCACCTTATATAGGACATCACAAATGTATCACCTTCCCGACCCATCTTCCCCACTCATCATGTTAGCATATACACCCAGGTTCTGTAGCATTGTTGGTTACAGTAATGACAGCCGTGACCGTTTGCATTGCATGTGTGTTTCCACACCATGGATGAAATAAACCCTAGTCTGCAGTGACCTCAAGTGAATTCTCTGAAAGATGAAACTGACCTCTGTTGATTTAATTATGCAAACTGATGAGCCAGATTATTTCTTAAGGGGGTATTTCAGTCTGATATTTTGAGCCATACTAATGAATCAATGGCAGTGGGATGTTTATTAGAGTAAACAACAAGTTGTTACAAGTTTTATTGTTCATGCCCAGCCTGTGCTTGACGATATGAGGGCGGCCAAAATCACATTTAACAAATGGCGGGACAGACACGACAGATTAGGCAGTATATCTTCATAGACAATGAAAGTGAAAAATTATATTCACATAATGTAGTTCCAAGTTTCAAGAGATACAGGAGTGAAGCTCGAAAGTGCCGGTCATCTTTTATATGTACCAAACATTTCTAATTATAGGTTTTTATAATAATCATAATGAATCTAGATATTCTTTCAAATGTGTTCTTTGATATTCTTCTAAAAAGTACTTTTGTCTTATGCATACTTGGTCTTTTATAGGAAGATTTTGAAATATACTTTTTTCTACAAGTTTCTAGTGCACGACACTCAAATAGGACATGGAATTCATCGCCAATGGCATTGTCTCTTTGGCATAGACTGCATGCAGGGAAGAGTCACCTATCAAATGAACTGAAACATTCTTGCAGTTCCTAGTCCCAAAATTGTGTATTTATATACGACTATAACTGTCTTTATTTGAAATCATGATCAGCATTATATGCACTGCCACCAAGTTTTAAACAAGCTCATCATTTGTTTTGGAATTACTGATCAACTCATACTACAAACAGCATGTACAAATATTCTCCACTTCATGACTTTCTCTTTTTGTATTCAGTTGGATAACTTTTCTTGTTGTCCATAATTTCAGATATATCAGGGCTACAGGCAGGTGATTCAGGCAATGAACCATGTCTTGTTTCTGCACATAACCTTTAGAAAAGATGTTGATTTTGGTTCATCCATAACTGATCAGGCTGTTGAGGTTTGTAAATGTTGTGTGGTTGATCCATTAAGTGTTATGCAGTCGCAAATTTTTCTTCATGACTCTGCTATGAAAATGGCATAAGTCAGACTTTTTCCATTTTTGAAGTAGGAGTACCATGTTGAATGTTAAAAAAAAAAAAACAATTAAAATATGCCAATATATTCCTACCAAAATTGGAGTTGCGAAGATACTCACCGACTATTGCTTGCTTTGCCATATAAATGTTTACCCCATGTTCCTCCAGAAGTGTTAGAAAAGACTTAGGCCATTTTCTACGCACAGTGATGATATGGACTTTTGTTTTTTGGCCCAGTTGAGTTTAGTTATACCCCAGTATATAATGTTGTTATGCTGTTAAGAGAGTGAGATGCTCAGTTGTTTTTTTAAGGCTGGATATCTCAGACACAGTGAAGGAGTTGAGGCTGTGTTCTGTGACAGTCATGCAGTTTTATAAATTTTGATATACTCAGGATCAGAGCAAAAGAAAACTTTATGTTAACTCTTATGTTCCTAATTCAAATGATTGCGATAGTAGTGTTGACTGTATGTCTTCACTTTGGTAGTCAAAACCACGGGAATTTATTGTTCATTTCAGCAACTGAAAGAACTTACCCTGATGCATGCGGAGACCCAGGGTCTGGTGAAAGTCAAGGTTGCTTTCATGGATGACATTCTGTTTATGTGTGAAACTCATCAAGCCAGCTGGCAGATAAGTCAGGACCTTACCAGCTTTTCTGCTCTGCCCGGTCCATATGCTTGTTTCA
The DNA here is from genome assembly GCA_033807755.1 of Ellobium chinense. Lineage (NCBI taxonomy): Eukaryota > Metazoa > Mollusca > Gastropoda > Ellobiida > Ellobiidae > Ellobium > Ellobium chinense. Next base: position 2,724,478 of record JAWQUT010000044.1, on the reverse strand, counting down.
TTTATTCCCTCAGCCTAGTTTGCAATTCTCTCACAGAGATACCAACTGAGATCTTTACAGGTATGTTTTTCTTTCACGGCTGCCACTTTTTCCTGCTAAAACTAGAAATTTGGCCATTTCTTAAGTTTCCAGTCACACCAGGTATCTCAGGCAAGTGGTTTGCCTGGTCAGCCAGTGATTCCCAGTGCTTTTAACTTTTTGGTCACAATTAGAATGGGTGAAAAAGATAAGTAGATTCTGATCATTGAGGAAGGCTGAGAAAACAAATGTGTTTGTGAATAAAACACTTCTGTGGACTTGACAGAAGGAACCAAACTCAAAGGCACAACTTTCTAGATATTTTCAGACTGTAAATCTAGTTGCTTTTGAAAATATTTTATCTCTGCAGCGTTGATTATTTTTGTGAAGCATTTTTTTTTCCTCCATGATCTATTCATCCAGTGATGCCTAACCTGAAAGATCTGAGTTTGAGTAATAACAAATTGGAAGCCTTGCCTAAAGAGATTGGTCGCTGCACTCAGCTAATCAATCTGCAGCTTGCAGAGAACCTTCTTCAGGAACTGCCGAGTACACTACAGAACTGTCAGGAGATCACCAGACTTGACATTGACAAGAATGACTTCAAAGGTAAGACAGAGAGGACAGATGATAATATTCATTTATTGATTTATCTATGCATTCAGTTTATCATAGCATCATATACATTGAAACCTCAATAACTGTATGCCCTTGGTGCATGAAAGAAAGTATACTCATTATTGAGGATATACCCAGCTCACTTATGAATATGTGCATGAAAGATTTCAAACTTAAAAACAATGTATGCTTATAATCTGAGTACTTAATACTGACGGTCCACCGTATATTAAAAAAAAATAATCTAAATTTTATGTGCGGCTGTACCTTCCATTTTCTCTGAACATGTTCCTATTAGTTTCAAAGGGAGGTATCTTTTTGAAATTGTTTTATTTCAGAACGTCACAGTCTTTGCAGCCTAGAATTGCCAAGTTAGCAGTATGAAGCCAAATTCCTTAAATTTATTTTATTTTAAAGGGGTCAGGCATCAGAAAAGATTGTTTGGCATTTTGGTTTTTTCTTGACCCAAATAGAAGTGTTATGTTTACTCGCAATTGATGCATCATAACACAGTAATAACTAGATGAGGCGAGTGTGTATGCATAAAGATGTGATTAGTAATTTGTTTCTCAAACTTGCCACAAAATCCACAAGCTTCACATCTACTATGTCAGATATCACATAAAGATTCAGTTCATTATTTGATATTTTCTTGGGATTTCTGTTATTGTTTCCATCACATAGTATTGTTAAATTGTCAGAATTAATAGAACATGACAGAACATTTTGCAGTGGGAATGATGACATATACCTTAAGAAAAAAAACCTCAATGATTGATGGAAAGCAGCATGAATCTTCTGATGGCTTTATAGAACATAAATAGAAGAATTTCATAACTTAACATTCTCTATAGGTTTCATTTATACAGACATCCAACATGCAACTAATGCCAACTGCAAGATTGGTCCATACTGGCTAAATATGGACAAGTTAGGCTAAAAATTAATTGCTGTCCATCTGTCATGTTTTCCTCAGAGTTTCCAGAAGTGATTACCACTCTCAAAAAGTTGCAGCGACTGTATGCCCAGCACCTCCACCTGCAGACATTGCCCAACAACATTGGAGATCTTGCTGATTTGCAAACTCTGTCTCTTAATGGTAACTGCTTCACTTCTTTGCCTGACAGCATGCGCAACATGCAGAAGCTCATCAACCTGTCCCTCAATGGAGTTGCATGGATGAAGGTCCGCAGCAATATTCTCTTGTCCAAAGATCATTTTGAGGATTTCCTCAAGACCAACTGTCTGCATCACTGGCTGAATAGACACAACCAGGTTACTTGTCTTTTATTTATAGTTCTGTCTTCTTTTGTTTCTTTCTTTATAGATCTGCTTGAACAATTTTGTTCGTCTTCTACAGTATGTACATACCACAGCTCTACTTAATTGCACATTTTGCATTGTTCCAACATTTTTACAGAACTAGAATCATTGTAGTTACATGTAATCAACCTAATTGGAACTTATATTAGCCTTGCCTAAGTGTATGCAGGCATACAAATCAAAATACTGACAGTTTAGGTACCCAACTTTGCCCTACCACCAAGACGAAATCATATTAAGCTGCCTAGGGCTGTGGCAATTTCACAGATACACCCATTAATTGGTTGGAAGCACAGATTTGCCAGAGTGTGTTGGATTTGACAGCCAACTTACCATATTACACATTCTGTTAAAATATGCAGTGCTCACTGGTGCCTGCAACAAATTCTTTAACCCATCCCTCTGTGAAATAATTTTTTGAAAAAAAAAAGTCCCTGTGGAATCATGTCCTTTATTAAAACAATAGGGCTCTATGACCAAATGTAATCACATCTAGACAGAATGGGAATTTGGTATACATATACCTATATATGAACTTTTTATACTGTATAAGTATTTTGATAATATTATGTTCAGATGAATTGTGAGGCATTGTATGTTCCTTGAGTGTGACTCTGTGACAGTAATGCCAGTCACAGTAACACTCTACTCTCATGGTGGGAAAGATAAGGTAAGGTATAAAAAACCCAAGATTTATTTGTGTGTGTATTGGCCACAGTAACAGTCTCATGACAGTTTCAAAATTGTAGATTAGTAACCTAGCAGCAGCTATCCAGGAGAAATGGGCAGGAAATTTCTACCCAGTACGTAACTATTACAAAAGGCAAGGCACATTACAGCTATAATAATTCTCAAGGCGCGTTACTGCTGTAATAATTCTGAAGGATTGTAAAAGCCTAACTCAAATCAAACAACCAGCAAATCCAAAGTAACAAAATTCAACAGTCCTCATTGGGCATGAGAAATTCGTCGTATCAGATTCTGCAGTGTCCTACTGCTCACATTCTATGCCCTATGAATTTGCACTAACATCAGACATGTCTTCAGTAAAACAGGTGCATAATTCATTACTAACATGTTTAACCTTTTGCTTAGTTACAAATAGTATCCTTTGGTTTTGGTTTCATGTAAGGGCAGGTATGAAAACATTATGTCTTACCTCTTTACGAATCTGCAGTGACATCAGAAGCTTATGATCACAGTGTAGCATCCTGTCACATAATCCAGAGAACACAAGGAAATCAAAACAGTTGTGAAACAAGATTGATTTCACTCTACAAATAAAGTCCTGTTAAGGACTAACTAATGTTTGCATGTTGTATAGTCCACTGATACTTTTCTTGTTTTCTGTGTTGGTTACAGGACAAGTTTTCCATATTTCGCTTGTTTGATGAAGACACAAATGGCACCTTAGACCCCAAAGAAATAGGAAAGCTCAACGCCACCATGTTTCATGTGTTTCCCAGATTTGGTTACAAAGGGAAAGAACCCCCTGGTGAGAGACATGAACATCCTAAATATGAAGTATACTGCATCAGGCTCTAGATTAACATCTGAACAAAAGCAGTTCTCACACACATGTATTGGCAATGATTTATTTGTTGTCAGTGAGACTGTTATAGAATAATTAGATCCGTTTGTCAATACATTCTGGAGGCTATCAAAAGGTGCTTAGGGTACAATACTGACAACATCTGTGTTGTGTGCTATTTTGTCATCATCTGTGTCCATAATTTCACCCAGAAACCACAGTTATGATCTAGGAAGCTAATAAGGAAACTTATTATGCATTTGTGTGCATGATTTTCAGTTATTTTTGTGGACTCATGATGCAGATTTGTGATTTATATAAGAAGCGTGATTTTAAAAAAATTGCGTTCTTAAGCTGACCATCAAGTTAGCATGGTTCAGTCCCATCAATGGGCTATTTGTTGCTGAAGAATTATGGTTATCACATTTGTACATAATTTAATATATCATAACATTTCCATGGAACTCATCAATAATGAGACAGTATAGAGACTTTCATCAAAATTTTACTGGTGTTGTCAGGTTCAGTCATTCCCGGAGAAGTAATCTGTACTGTATCCTCCCAGTTATGTTAAACAAACAGACTTTGGTGATGCCACGTACAATCACTTAACTTCTGATATGGTCTAAGTTCTAGTAGTTACCGTGTAAACACTGTGACAATTTCATAACTCATCAGCCATCAAATCACCTTTTCATGCAGATACTTATCTGTAGATGAGACAGTTATGCCTTAAGACCTGAAATTTAGCTCTTCCAGTCCTGTTATGAAATGGCCGTATTAATGTTATAAAAGGTTCCTGTTATAGCTGTGCCTGTTAAAGTTGGGTTCCACTGTATTTGTATTAAAGAGTTGGAGGTATTATCAGGGTTGTAATTGATAGTGAACAGTTGACCCATTGAAAGGCCTAATCAGACACATGTTCATTCAGCATTAGCAAATGTAAACTGTCATTTATGTTGTCTCTGTAGATGATGACACTCCAAGTGGATTTCCAGAAGTCCTGTGTGAGCTGAAGAGCCTGCAATATCTGTCCTTACAGTATCATGGAATTGTCACTATCCCCGAGGAGATCAAGAAACTGACCAATCTACAGACTTTACATTTAGGCAACAGCCCAAACCTCCTCACTATCTCAGCCCATGTTGGAAGTTTGCCCCTGAAACGTAAGCTGCTGTAGATTTCTCCTTAAAACTCTTGAAAGTGAGATTCTTCTTTTTTTCGTATCATGCCAAGTGGCATTGGTGATTCTACAAGAAGTTATATTTCATAGCAAAAAAGGCTCAGAGATTGAGCATTGATGATCATCTACCCCCTCAGTTTGTTAGTCTGCTTCCCACCTGAACATTTTACTTTTGCACAGTCCCCATTCAACTTGCTAGTCTATCCAGAATTTTCTAAGATAGTGGTCAGTTTATTGCAGAAGACCAACTGCTCAGACAACTGCATTGCTGCCATTCATACACAAGCTGCAGATATGCCAGTTTATCAATGAAAAGTGAAAGGAGATGTCTGAAATTCGAAGATTCAGTTTATTAATTCCAGCTCATGACTTGTTCAGATTGAAAGTTAAGCTGAAAAAGTGAAAGTGAAATTTGAAGAAACTTGAATCAGTTCCAGGAAGTGCATACAATAAATTGGTTGTCAGTATAAAACAAGTCTGATANGTGTTTTAATGGAAAACAAAATATAGTGAATGTCTCTGTAACTGCAGTTTTGACAGGGAACGGTGATGCATTTTAAATTTTCAGTGTGTCAATATGGGCCTTGATCCCATAAAACAAAAGACATGGTATCCTTACCCAGAAATGACCTAAGGCTGACTTCGGCCCCTTCTGAAGCACAGAGATTATGTATCACCAAGCATCTCAAGCAGCACACAGACGTATTTTTAATAAAGAATATCAATATTAATGTTTTGCATTTTTTTCTTCATAAGGCATGGAGCTTGAAAGTTGTCCACGTCTCAAGACACCTCCCAAGGAGATCAGAGCCAAAGGCTTCATGACAACGTATGCTTACCTGAAACGTCTTCTTACTGGATCAGTGTCTTGCCAGAGGACAAAACTCATGCTTGTTGGTCTGGGTGGAGCTGGCAAAACCAGGTTAGTGTGAGTGATGTGAAAGTGTGCAAGGGCTCTTAACATTTTTATTGAAGGTTAACACATGGGTGATAGGAAAAAATATGGCCTGTTGTTAGCAGTTTAGGATTATTTAAATTGGTATTGAGGGTTAGAGATGCTTTAGTGCACTGGTCAGACTTGTTAAACTTGTTAACCTTATTTGAGCAAGATGAAATTCTTTATTTTCAGCTTCTGAATTTCTGACCTTTTAAAAGGCGGTGGCAAATTTATGGTCTGCCCTAGAAACACCAGCACAGGATGACATTCTTCCCTCCTTCCTGCTTGCTAGTGGATCATCCTTCCTTCCTTCCCCTGTTGCATTCTTCTCTACCCTCCATACTCCATTATGTCTGTCTAACCCATACTGCTCATAAGCTTTTTTCCCTTGTTTTCTTGTCACTGCACTATGCCTATGAGTTAGGTATTGTCAGTGGAAGATGTTAATACCCGATGGATCCATTAAAATCAATTTTTCTGACAGTAATATGGGTGGCTAGGATATTATGTTAAATTTCCTAATTATGAAAATGAAAATATGAGAGAAATAAAAGAAATTTACACATTTTCCCATACTGTGGTAAAACCCCATAAGTCCAGCTGAGAAAGTGTCTTTCTTTTTGAAAGCTCAGATCCAAAACCCCTGATATGAAATGATCCTTAGACATAATGCTAGTTCTGAAGTAGTTCTTAGATTTAATCAGTCTTAAAAATATTGTGAAATGGATCTAAGACAATGCAGTATTTAGAAGGTCCTTTGACCTTTGCAAGCAAATTAGGGTGTATATCTGCAAAAAATTCTTACATGAAAATCTTTGAAGGATTGCCCTGTGGTAAAATTCAGATCTCAGCTGTTAATTTGCCAAACCCTAAAAAATCTCATATTATAAGAGAGGTTCAAGGATCTGTTTAGCTGCTGGGGTTTACTAAAGCATGGCAACATTGTAAAAATGGAGATTAGTTTGTACTTCCTAAATTTTTCCTTTCTGTTCAACAGCTTGGTAAAAGCACTGCTGAGTGGAGACCAGAAGGTTCAGCTGACAGTAGGAGAGGAAATCACAGACGGTGAGGCCACCACACTCTGTTACTCACAACAGTACTTATAATAATAAATTTAGGTTGCAGTGAAGCAGGTGCAGTTGCAGAGGAAAGTTGTTTGAACTGAAGAAAAAGTTCAGTTTCAGAGACATCACAGTGTTAACATGCTGCTTGTACTCTTCTCACATGAGAGTAAATGCAACATACATGTACTTCTATTTTGCCTCCAGAAAGGCATGCTGGCATATTTTTGACAATGTAACCTTACTAAAGATAGCACATCTAGGCCTTGAGAGCCCAATCTGCAGAGCCTGTGAAGCAGTTTCTGCATTGATTTTATTATTATAATTTTACCTGCTGAGACATTTAGAGTCCTAATGTACAACTCATCAAGTTATAGTTTCTTTTTTGCTTTCTTGTTTAATAGGGATTGGCTGGCTCATTCTGTACGCCAGCATGCTTCTCATCAAGTTGAAAGACACATAAGTGTAGAGAAGAATGATGTGACAAATGTTAAGTTATAAGGGCAAAACACCTCCCAGGTAAAGGGCCAAAAGACTTCCTAGGGGTAGCTGCATAGGGCCAAAACACTTTCCTGGCAAAGGTGTCACCATCTGAAGATCTTCTGTTGCCTAGCTCTACAAGTGAATTTCTGGTTTCTATGTAATATTGCATGATCACAATAGGCTCGTAATAGTGTATGTGATGCATGCATATGAAGAGTGAATAAAATGTGTCAGAGCTCAGTTCATAATAAAGAGTTTTACACATTTGTTGACTCAGGAATTGACATCTGCCCATGGACTGTGTCAACACCTGAAGGGGATATCACTTACAGTGTATGGGACTTTGCAGGACAGACAGTATATTATAACACTCATCAGGTTGGTATTCATTTGACACAAGCTCATTACTTGTGAAAGTTTGCTCCTCAGCATAGTATGAAAAGATCTAGTCATTTACTAAGAGTGGAATGTAATATTTTTCTTTTCTGATATGTGAGGCTGAAAATTCTTGGAAAGTTTTCTAAATTTGAATAGATTTGTTTTAGAAATAAAATTCCTTTTCTGTGATTCTGAATATCATGATATCCAGAACAGATCATGTCTATATGCAGGCATGTTTCAGTAGCATGAACGAAAAGGGATGAAAATTCATACATTTATTTTTTTCAGTTTCATGATTTACATGCACCATATCATACAGACAGACCTGTCTGAAATATATTATCCATCCACATGCTGCAGTCTCATCTTATTGCATCAGTTTCAGTTATATCTCTCACATATTTAATCCAGTTCTGTCACATTGACCAGCACCACTCAGCAACAGGCAGGAGAATGCAGTTCTTATTATAATTTCATCATCACTTAAATTGCCACTCATTCAGCCCACCAATCCTACTTTTCTCGTCACCTTCCTTGGCAGCGATCAACCTGCCAAAAAAAGTCTGTATACCAGACCCTGGTTCGACTGGTCAGTTGGTTAGCATGGTTAGTTGCTCCAGTCCTATCAGAGACCTCCCCCTATGAAAGATTAACACTGAAGTTAATACTACCTCTGGATAACACAGCCTCACCTACTTGTTCTAACATGCTTGCATTATATGGATTTTCCTGTTTCCTTTCAGTACATCATAATGTCATCTTGACAATGTTGTAATATCCTCATCATGTTTACAATCATCTTTCTCTCTCTCAGTTCTTCTTGTCGGACAGAGCTGTGTACCTGCTTATGTGGAACATCCGCCTGGGTCATGAACACGCAGGTCTTCACTTCTGGCTTAGCTCTATTTCTGTTCATGCCCCAAAGGCTCCTATTTTTGTTGTGGGAACACATCTAGACCAGGTAAACTTAACTGTTGACTTAATTTTTCTTATAGGATGTGTTGCTGTTGCAGTATTTCAAATGTGTTTTATGTATCTGGCTGAAATTCATCTTATTTCAAATGGAGGATCAGGTTGAAGAAGTCGAGGATCATATAATTTACATGGCTAAGGTCAGTTATATCTGGCATATGTAGAGTTTTGATCAAGGAAGTCAAAATGTCATTAAGAGAACTCTTTTGTTTGTAAAGAAATTTTAGGAATTGGATGCAAATAGATCCTGATTTAATGACTGTGTAGGACCATTGTTTAGTACATTTTATATGGAAATGAAAACTGTTGCAAGAAAGACTACTGAAAAAAAAATACACATTTACTCTATTCACTGGTCATGGCAATTGTATTACACTATAAGCATATGAATATGAATGAGCATTAATGTTTTTATAGATAGATGGTATAAATGTTGGGCTTGACAGAATTCCAGTGTAACACAGTAACATTTCTAGGCGTGACAGAACTTCAGTTTGATGTTATTGACAGTTCTCCCTAAGTGTAGTATGTAGTGATTATTTAATGTTTCTTGTGTTGGTGGGTGAAAAGCTATGTTTTGGGTTGTATTTTTTAGAATGTATGAGTGTATTCATATGGAGGAGAAAAAGCATTTCTGTGTGGTATCTTTGTAATGAGATTTGTTGGGCTCCATCTCACCCTCTTTGTAAAATATCAGAGTGGGAATAGGTACAGGGTACCATATACATGCTGTTTAATACGATTACATTTATTTACTGATATGCTGAAATATGGTCTCACTTTTATAGGTGTCCAAGGTGGAGCTGCCTATACGAGAGATGCAGAAGCAGTACTCTCAGATCTGTGGTTTTCACTTTGTGTCATCTCACACAGGCCAGGTTGGGAAAACATACTTTTGACCTTTGTTCTATGAAAGCTATTTGGGAACAGTATTATTAGAAGATAAATCAGTACTGCTGTTTTATGGAAAAAAGATGTTTATGCCAAAGTAGGTCAGATTTACCCTTTAGCACCTTAATACACAGCTTGTTTTCTGTCATTCCATATTTGTTTCTGTGTATGAGCATGACAGAGCATCATGCTTCACTGTCATGTCTTTAGAAATAATGACCAGTGAATGCTGCTTTATGAATTACGGAAAACATTTGTGCACCACTCTTTAGAGGTGTGTCAGGGGATGAAATGGGTATTAGTAGTTTTGTATCAAAGGAAAACTGCACCATCCTACAGATCATATTAAATCATATGATACCCTATTTTTCCAATAAAACAGTCTTTCAAGTGTCTGTCATAATGATATAACGCCTCTGCTGGCCCCAGACAACCCACAGGGTTACATTATCCAAAGTCGAAATTGTTACAACCAATGCGCATGCAGCGGCCATAAGCTTACGTCAAATACGTTCTTGCCACATGGCCAAGCTGTCTAGCCAGTGCTCTGCGGACGGGTGATAGCATGTTGGTATGAATGTTTTAACTCCTCTGTAAACAGTAGATATGCCAAATGAAATCATGCTGAGGCAATAAAAGTGCAGAATACTTTTTCTGGCTTACACTATTAACTTTACATTTGAAACCTTAATTAAAAGTTGAATAATATAGTGTCAGGTAGAGGTGTCTGTGGTGCTGGAACGTAAGTGACGTCAGTAATTTTACCACAGGCTTCTGCTGATCGGGGAAGGGGAATAAATCTGGACGCAAGGGCCAAACCCGGTAACTCTAGCTCTCCTTATTGCGTCATATTACATGCGCGCACGGTAACAGAACAATGCTCATACTTCGCAAACTTGACTCAGTGGGCACCATAGATAAATTTTAGAGAGAAAAAGGATTGAAAAACGGAAAATTATTTTTAACGTGTGTGTCCTACTTTAAGGGGGGGTGCGCCTCCTGGGAGTGAAATCGTGAATGCTTGAACTAGGGACTTTTTAAGCGTTAAATTCAGATTCAGCATGGTCAAATTAGAGGAAAAATGTGGATTTTTGTTTTGTATTGTGTACGGTTGCCATGGCAACGCCACCATATTGGATTTCGTGTGTTGAAAATGAGCTATTTTCAAAAGCCTAAGGCTCCTAGAGTTTTGAATGTGATCATTTCAAATTTTGTACACTTATAAAATAGCTCTATAAAAATAATAAAATGCATTTGTTTTTTGTTTATTTATCATACAATGTCAGTAAAAAAATTTTGAAATATGTGTGTTGACGGATGTGTATTTTTCTCAATTTTCCACCAGATAATCGACTTTTTTTCAAAAACGTGAATTAAATCTAGAAAAAAGGATGCATTTTATTGAAACACATTCTATGGGATAGATATATTCCAAATTTGAAGTCAGTCGGTTCAGAAATAAAAAAGCCTTAGGGAAAAAAGTGGAGAAAAACAACATTTTGAGAAAAACGCATTTGAAGTTTTGATAGCGCGTTTATACAAGGCTAAGATGACCATCTAGAGGTGCCCTTTCAGGGCATAAAACGGATGTTTCTGGCCTCAAAGGTTATTTTTCTCATAGCAGAAGAGGTCAAAGTGTCTAAAAATACCAAAAGCCCAATGTCGATATTTTAACCCCTAGACCCCCTTTTCAGAAGGCGCAACCCCCCTTAAGTAAATAGACATAGTTCTAGCCTTTGGCCAGTGCAGTAAGGCATTTGAAATAAGAATGTGATCATCTCATGAATATATTTTTTAGGACAGGTGAATTATGAAGAGTAAATTTGTTAACCTGATGTATATCACCATCATGACTATCATCTTTATTTTCATTATCAGGAGATGTTGATAGTGTTAAGAACAAACAAGTTGAATTTCATGTTGTTTATCTTTTAATTTTCTCAGGGTATTAAAGATCTTCAGAACCACATGATAGAAGTGACTTTGAAACAAGAGTACATGGGAGAGAAAATTCCCGGTGTCTGGTTGAATTTTGAAGAATCTATTAAAAGGTAAAACTTCCTGTTGGACACTTTCTTTGTGGTGATCTAGACATCCTTAAAAGGTTGAGCTTTAGTGTTATCATTCTGTTACTTTTCAGGTTGCAGTAATGTTTACATATCAAGCATGTCAGACTTGGCATTCTTAAAATGTTATCTGTGAACCATACTAACCATGCTCTTAGGACAAAATAAGACCAATTACAGAAATGAAAAATGAATTGAGCTGATTAAGTGGAAAGCCTAACTAGGAATTTTACTATATTTGACAATAACGTAGAGTAACGACTCTGATTTCCCACCTTTCATTTGTGTATTATATTTAATTCACAGTGCTGAATAAATTTTGACCTCGAATTTTAATGCTGGTCCTTTGAAAATGGAGACTGTGATATCTTCACAAGGTCTCAGTCTTGGTGAGGAAGGTTTCAGCCAGGCTTAAGACCATAGCTGTGGTCACTTTATGAACCCCTTGTTCTGGAAATGAGGTTGTTTGTTGCTGACATCTATGTATGAATAGTGGAAGTTTTGTAGGTTTGAACATTAGGATCCACATGTGCAGGTTAGAAAAACAAATTCAGAATGACCTACATTTGATAACTCCTTGATAGATATGTCTCATTTGAGCCATAGGCAACAGCTTAAGAAACTCCAATCCATATATTGATATAGGACATAGATATGTAATGAAGAATATTGTGTTTAGAATTTATTGTAGTCTTAGACATGATGGACATGATGTAAGGTTACCTTGTTATGGGTATAAAACTGAGTGGTTGCATTCACATGTTGGGACGGTAGGACCACATGCAGAGACTGAGGTAAAAAAATTTAGCCAGACTAACTCATGATAATTCATGAATTATCTCATGATATCATAGGTGATAGTAAAATAATCTCTTTCTGTTTGACTTAGCATTCAAGACAAAAGTGTGATTGAATACAGAGAACTAGAGAACAGAGCCAACAGATCAGGAATATTTGACACAACTGAGGTAAGTACAAGCACCCGGTGAAGTACATGAAGAGTTAGAGGTATAATAATGACTTTACAAGAATAGGGGAGAGAGCAGGTAAAATTATGAACATCATATGAAGAGAATGAAAACTGCATATTTCCTATGAATGGACAAGACCATTTCATGTCATCAGTGTTGAAATATCATATTTTCTCTAAAAATGATATCTGAAAAAAAATGCAGTTGCATGCAGCCATGTTGTTAGCGTTAAGAGACTGAAGTCCTCCTAAAATGTTTATGGTCCTATGTTTTTAAGGTCATATCTGACTCCTAATAGATGTCAAAAGAGCCAGCTTAGAGTCCAAATAAAATGATACCAGTATTCACATTTAGCATGAAATACTGCACTATTTATAAATTCAGAAAGTGTGTAACATGTATTGGCATTGGTACAACACCTGGAAATAATATTGTCATAAGTCTTTAAGTGACTTTAAAAACCTATAACAGTAATATCTCCAAGTGGAGAAATGATGTAGTTTGGATGCAGTATTTTTCAGAGTATGTTGAACATTTGCACAATATTCAGTTGTTAACATTCCTCCAGTGTTACTATTTTATGTTACTTTCAGGTTGCCCAGGCCGTTCAGTTTCTGCATGAGCTTGGTTCTCTCCAACACTTCACTAATGCCAATCTCAAGTCGCATGTGGTCATCAACCCTCAGTGGATTGTGGATGTCATGGCCTGTGTGGTTTCAGTCAAAGACTCACCCATTAAGGTATGCAGTTGGTCATGAACTCTGTCAAATTTTCAATTTCTGTGCTGATACAAGTAACTTTGGTCTGCACTGAATTCATAATAAGCTTCACCACTCATATGGGATTTCTATTCACTGTTTAAATGTCAGGAAATACCATTTCGAAAAAAAAAATCACAATTCTATGAATGCCATCACAATTTTAACTTTAAATTTTGACATTCAGTACTTGAAAGTTGTTCATTGACATTTTCCAAACAACAGGCTGATGAGAATGTTACGTTTCATGCAATTTAATGGTCTTGTTTAGAGGGATACCCATTGGATGACATTGTTTGTGTTATGTAAATAACTGCTAAATATAGATAATGTTTAGATTTGATTGGCCACATGAAGTCCCAAAAGCTTGAAAGGATTTCATAGAAAGTGAAGGACATCTCTGAAAGCAAAGTATGGAGGGTAAAGATATAGACTGATATTTTTGTTGATGTTTTGGTAGTGGCAAAGGTGAAGCATCCTACAGGATTTGATATGTTTGTTTATCAGGATGGCAGACTGAATCACGGTGATGTTGCCAAAGTGTGGAAAGACTATGAGCCATCCCTACATCAGTGGATGCTGAAGTTGACCGAGGAGTTTGACCTCACCTTTCCTCTCAAAGATGAAAAAGCCAACCTTGTGCCTTGCCTTCTTCCCGAGAAAGCTCCTGAGGTAATGAGGATCAGTTTGAATTCTGGAATGACATAAAAGAGACAAGAAGGCATTAGAACTATCAGAACAGACAAAGAAAAGTGATGATGAAAAATAGGAACAAGAAAGTAGGCCCACATTGGGGATCAGTAGAGAAGGCAGTCTCGATCTGTTTATGAGTACTTGAAAATAGCATATGTGCTGATAAAATAAATTCAACCTTTCTTTAGGACGGCTGACTGTCTAATATAATTATAGGAAGGAATTGATGCTGTTTAACGCTCTGTACCAGAGCTTTGCCATGTTTAGTATCCATTCAGTCCCAGACCCCTTTTGAAAACTTGAATTGGTATAATTGCTTAATCTCATTATTGCAACACAGATACAGTGAAGTGAAATAAAATTCAACACAACAATGCAGTTGTGGCACACAAAGTTTTAACTGCAGTCATATATTCATAAATCTGCTGTCTAATACTTGTGACTTTATATTAGAAAATCCTATGAATGTTCTTGCAAAGTTTATATCTCATGAGACGCCATTCAGAAATTTCAGTGTTGGATGAAATATCTGCTTTCACCTTTGCAGTTTGAGTGGCCTGAGGCAGACAAAAAGGATTATGACAAGGAGACAAAAACAGTTTACAAGTTTGATTACTTACCTGCAGGTCTTTTCAACAGAGCACAGGTATTTTTCCTTTTTTCTCCTTTTTTTCCTTCATGTTTTCTCTCTTCTTTTCCTGTATTTTCTCTTATTTTCTGTTAATTTATTGTTTTCTCTTTTCCTTGGCAGCTTTTTGCTTAGGGTGTTTGGAAGTTGAGCAAGAGGGAAGGGGTAATGAGAGGTTTTTAGATACACTTTGAAGCACACAATTTCAGTATTCCTTGGGCCATTCACTATTTTTTTCTGGGATCTGATTCAGGATCTTCACATCGTTCAAGGTAGATTATGTGAGCTCAAACACACAGTGATCGTGAATGAAACAAATAGCTTATAATATGTGCACCGATTTCTTTAAGGTACGTCTCCACCAGTTCTGTGACAGCTCCTTGATTTGGAAACGAGGCTCATATCTGAAGAAAAATGGACATGTGTGCTTAATCCATCAGTCAAAGTGAGTATATTGTATCAGTGCTATGTACATGGATACTCCTGCTGGTTAGTGATAATATGTTAGTCTCTTGATATGGTCAAGATTTTCTTTGCACTGTTGAAATGTAACTTGTCTTGTTTTATGAGCAGTAGCAGATAATGAACGACTGATAAATTCTTCCAATTACAACTTTATATTTTATGCAGCTGACAAAACAAACATGTTACTGGAATGTTAGTTGAGAAATACTCGGTTAAAGGATCTTCTGATTAATAAACAGAGGGACCAGACTGTAAAGTGGCACATACCAAAATTTAAATGTTTGTTATACAAACCATCCCCTACTATTTCACCAAGTTTCCTGCAAATCATTTGGTAGCATTTTGAATTATAGTGTTCGGAAAAAAGCAAATGGCAAACTTTCGTAGATAAAAGCCACCTCCTTGGTGGAGGAAATCATGATAGGTCACTTAGCAAAGCTTAATTTGACTGAAACTTTGGCTGTTTGTGAGACATAATAAGATATAATTTTCATCAACAGGGATGCGGAGCTAACAGTGAAAGCTTTTGGTCCAAGGCCAGACAATGTTGTCTTGCTGGTACACGAAGTGTTTGAAACTCTCATTCTGGAGTCATTTAGAGGAATTACATATGACTTTTACATACCTTGTCCGGACTGTGTGAAAGTGGTGAGTGGAATTTGCTTATGCTCAAAAACTGTCAGCCCTGGCTGCATACATGTACAGTGATATTTCTGGCAAAGCAACTTGAAGTAGGTTTAGGAAATAAAACTTTAGCAATGGAGCGGCCAAAGTTAGAAGTGAAGGGATGATGTCCAACATTTTACTGTCCCATTATCTCTTGGATTCACCATCTGTCTGTATGAGTAGATAGTGAAACATATGCCAAATGGCCAAACAAAAAATTTGATTTAATGAAAGTCCAGAAACTTCAAGAGTGAAATCCGTAATTTGCTGCACTTTTCATTGACATAGGTGCAATCACAGCAAAAACATCGAAAAGGGTGTGTAGGGACCAAAGTGTCAGAGCTCTTGATAGACATGTGTTTTTACATTGTTTACCATGTCACAATACCTAGATATTTGAAACTTGCAGCATTAACAGGCAGTTTGTGTCAGCTAAATAATGCCAAATTCACATGTACACAATTTGAAATATAGATAGAAGTTATAAAATTTTCACATTAAGAAATGGTTTAGGCCACTCAATATATGTATCCATAACCTTGTTTATTGCGTTTCATGTGGGAATTAAAAGTCCATATCCATAACCATATGTCTTGTATTTTATATGTTGGTAATGATGGTATTGTTTGCAGATTTTATCTGCACTTAACTATCCCATCCACAGGCTGTGAAAGACCCCCATATGTTTGCTGCCTCAATCATTAGAAGAGCTACAGAGCTCAAGGCTCCATTCCTGCAGTGCTTGAAGTACTTTCACACAATTTCCATCACAGAACTGCATGGTAGGCCGGTTTCACTCTCTCTTTAAAGTAGTATTGTTACATATCCATTCTATTCTTTTGCTCTTATCTGAAACTGTCTTGGAACATGGCAACCTATTTCACTATTTTCTAAGTTTGCACCAATTTCCTGGTCACGGACTATGCACATAGGCTTCACTCTTTTGTGTTATGAAAATTTGAGATCTTTTCCTGAATGTTAATAATTGCAGATTAGGAGAAGTCTCCCACATCCATAATTAAAATTGTAACTGGGTGAATTTGAAAAGCAAGCTGTCCATGCCTTTCTGTCTGGACTTAACATCTCAGGTTTAAAGTTTTTTGAATATGTTACAAGAGGCAAGGCCTCAAATCATGCTATGTTTTAGATATTGAATCTTTCACTGTTGGAACCTGTATACAAATGAGAATTACAAATTTGCCCTCATTTATTGACATAAATGACACCTTCGTACATGAAGAGTTCATAGTATAGTCTTGTAATGTCTGGACAAACAGGGGTGAATTTATTGAGGAGTACCTCTGCTGGTCAGTTGTACAAGCAACTCATATTTTACAGTCATTGGCACCTACATATAGCTGTGCTTTTAGTTTCCTTCATTGTTGCCTTTTTTTTTCAATTACATTTTTAATTTGCCTTATCATATTGCCTGAAGAAGGCTTTAATGGTAGAAAATTCAGATTTTAATTGTGTATTGCTTATATTTCTGTTAAATAGTTTCATAGTTTACATATATTATTAAGCAGGACTTTACCAGTTATTGATTTCATCTCAATTCTGTTGATATATATGCGGAAGGGTGGAAAAAACAGGGAGCTGCCAAGCATTTATCCCACTGAAAATAGTTGTCAAACTGACTTCATTATGTTCACAGCCATAATGCCTCCAGACACTAACCAAGATTTTGACCTTCACCTTGTGCAGGCAGTGAGAGGAATGAAGGAACTTCAGGAGGATCTAGCTGCTGGTAGGACAACTCAGGAGGGAGGGTGTGGTGGAGGGGGGGGGTGTCTATTTAGAAAGAATGACACATGTCAGGTTAGATGGAGTTACGTATTTTACCTACAGTTCGGAGTAAATGTTATGTCCTATGTCCTGCGATTCACATCCCCATGGTCAGATAGGTTAATGAGATATGTTTTGTAGCTATTAAATTCAAAGATTTCTGTGTGCACATTACTTTTATAGATGAACAGTAGGCCTATGCTAATCTGTGGACATATTTATTCTTCACAGATGTGTTTGTCTCCTACTACCATGGAGACACTAAAAAGCAGCATGATGAAACTGTACTGCCAAGTAGAGTTGTGGAAGATATAGAAAAACTAGGTTACAAATGGTAAGAACATCCTTCCTCATACTCCCACATGGCAAACAGAGTGGTATTTCAGCATTATTGTAACATATAATGATGACTTTATCCTTGTGGCATGGCAGATGGATTTAAGCACCCACGTCAACCACTCCTGCTAATACAAACAGATAAATCCATTGCTCCCTGGTGATTGGGAGACAAGAGCATTGTACAAGGTCTCCTGACATCACAGCATCCAGCAACTTACACAGTGTAAGCACATAATAGAATGTAACTGGCCAATGCAGCTTGGCTTGCACACACTATTGAAAGTGCAATGGTAGAAACTCGCCGCCTAAGAAATGAATGGGTTCAGAGCCTGAAAGCAACAGAGGTCAGATCGATGACCTGGATTTATTCACCTGGACACTCTGGGGTCAAAGGGAATGAACTAGCAGACAGACTGGCTGGGAATGCCAGGATCTCTGGCCAGATCAAACACGACAAAGAGGACATTTTGAAAGATCTGATGAGGAAGTTGACGGAGGATGATGAGAGGGAATGGGAAGATTACCACAACCTGCAACGGATGATAGCGATGAGAATAAAGAAAGGGGAAGGCAGACAATGCAAACTGTCTGGAAGGGAACGAAAGGCCCACAATCAAATAACTGTGGGAACTATCAGTAGATGGACTCTTCGCTGGATCCTGGATTGGAGAATGGAGCACCTATGGGGTTGCCCGGAGTGCAGTGATGTTGCAAACCCTGAACAATGAACAATGAATCTACATAGCACAGCTGGCCACAGATATTCAAATTTCTGAGCAGAACAACTTTCTGCTTTTGTGTTCAGCTGTCAAATTGGGGATAATGAAGGGTTTTAAATTGGGACAGAATTGCTTCAAGAGGATTTTATAGATAAAAATTGTAACTTGACTGCAGTCCCACTCTAGCCAAATGTGTGATAAGGCTTAAAGTAGAGAAGTAAATTCTGCAGATTTAACTCCCAACTTTGCTATCTGTTATAAAACAACCGATGGCCACTATGAAACAGTTGACCTAGAAGTGGCCCCAACTCTTTAGAGTAATAACTGAGAAATGGGGTCGAAAAACTTGCTCGATAATTGTTTTTGATCTGGAGACCTTTTGTTTGCTTCACTCTCCACAGTTCAGCATCTTGTTATCTCCACAATTTGGATTTTCATTTTTCTACTTTTATCTGTTCACGTCACTCCCCTTGAGCACTTTGAATGGCTTACATGACTGCCTCTAGATGGACTACCAATATAAGATCCATTGGATTGAGCTTATTTATTTTAGTGGTTTATGTATTTGTCTTTAAGATAGGGATGGAGGCAAAAGTATTTTGATCAATGAATTGCCCGAGATGTGATTCCCTTTGACATCAGATTGGCCGACTTTGTGCTTACATTGTTCGGATTTTGTTTCATTTTCAGTTGGATGGCACAGAAAGATAGAGCAGAGTCAACTGATGAAATGGCCAAAGCATTGCTAGATGCGAAAATCTTCTTGGTATTCATGTCTAACAGTTATGTCAAGGACGAGACCTGCTGCAACCTCTTCAAGTATGCACGACTGACCTTGCACAAGCCACTTATTCTGGTAGCAGTGGGTGACAATTTGGACTGGAAACAGAGTGGCATGGGCATCTTGATGGCAGATGAAGTATGTGATTACTGAGAGCTTTATTCTGACAATCATGTTGTTCACTTGTGAATAGTCAGTGTAATACTACTACAGATTACGATTTCAACAATATGAGTAATCAGTGCTTCTTTTAGTTTGGTCATGATGTCCACAATCAGCATACAGTGTTGGCCACACCATTGAAGCAATACTACCACAGTAATTTTCAACAGCAGCTCAGTCATCTTTACTGTCACCTATTCAGTTGAACTGCCTTCTTCAGACGTGTAATGCCTCGAAAATGGGTTCGATTACCAGAGATTTGAGGAAGTGGGAAATATATTTAGGGAGATGGCACTGGACAAAGAATCTGATTTAAAGCAGCAGTAATTTTGACCATGTGTATTCAGATATCCCATAATATTCACCATAAGTGTAATGGACCTATTGTTTGATTTATATTTCAGTAGAGGTACAGCAACAGGGCTGGTTGCCTAAAATTTGGAAGACTTCATTTTGTTATGGTCTCACTTTGCCAGCTTGAGACAGGAACATCTTTTCATGTGGCCCCCCTAATTAGTGGAAGTAGTTAATTTTACTGTGGTGGCTTTCAGTCCATTGTATGCTTGACAGTTCAGATCTGTACTGTGCAAAATAGTTGGACATTCACACACAATTTACTGACTGGTAGAGATAACTGAATCTGCTGATATCATACGTCTGATATATGCTTTGCTTGTTAAAAGCTGTCCACTGGTCAGATTGGTTACTTTTGTATACTTTCCTATGTTTAAAAATTCTGTAACATTTCTTGCAATTCGTAGGTCTTTATAAACATGATGAAGGCCAGTCGCTACAACCACAAGTTTGAAGAATTAGAGGCCATGCTGAAAGATAAACATGCCGTGAAGAATGGCAAAACCAAAAAGAAGACTTTTCCACCTTGTTTCATCTCCTACTGCTGGCAAAATTCAGCACAGGCAGTGGCTAAAGGATCCAGGTGGGGATTTTTTTTCCCTTTGACAACCAAGTATGTATGTGCTATTTATCCCATGGAACCAACAAACCTTGTGCATGACCAGTAAATTGTTAATACTTTACTATTAGAGCTAGAATTATGAAACTATAACACTCCAGTACTTTCAAAAGATTATATAATTGCATGATTTGTGAAAAACCTGGTCTAGATATCTCTTTACTAGGACTTTAGTCTTGATTTCACATATTTTGTTGCATATTTCGTTAGTGTTTGGATTCTCCTGGAAGTGTTTTTAAGCAGTATAAAGAAAATTCATGGAATTATATTTTTGACTTTGAAGAGATCCAGTATGGGGCCTTGATACAGAAATGATTCTGCTTTCATATTCTGTTTTCATGATTGCTGCCACAAGGATACTTCTGTAACCAAAATTTTGAACTTGAAGTCACACTTAGTGTACTGTCAACAGTCTATTTAAATATGTTGTACATTAAACAATGATTTTCATCATTGTGTCAGATTTCGGTGTTGCACCTAATATACAGTGATTGTGTTTTTTCTTTCTTTTAGTTCTGGGCAAGTCCATGACAAGAAGGCACTTTGTCATGAACTATATATGCTAGCCTACATATGACACTTTGATTCAGTTTAAAGATTATGTATCAGAAGGCTTGAGTAAAGTGTGGATACCACAATGAATAAAGTACCACCATATGGGCTCATCACTTTATCACAATCTTCTTTCTTATCTGTCTGTTTAATCATAATATTTCCAGGAAAAAAAATGTTCGTACAGTTTTGAAAATAACTAGCACTGATTAATCCTTTTTACCACAAACATTTCTATGTTTCCATGGAATGATGAATAAATTATGTTGACTGAGATTATTGGCAAGTTAGCAAATTGTTCAAGCATTACAGGTAAAAAGCCTGCATGTATATGATATATTCATTCAAAGTGACCTGCATATTATGAAGCTTCAGATTAAGTTGCTCTGTTCAATCACAACTCCCGGGGGACATGGAAAAAGTTGCATTTAAACATTAATGTGATTATTCAGTGACTTTTATAAAGACATTTGGGTATTCTGTTGTCTGAAAGCTATTGTGAATTAGTAGAAGTCAGCATCTGCTCTATCAAAAATGTTTTCACAGCTTGAAGATAATGTCATTCACATGGATCAACAAACCATACACTGACACATTAGAGCAGTTAGAATTTATTTCTTAAAAGATGTAAAGATCTGGTGCTGATTCAACAGCAAAAAACTATGTGATTATAGACTTCATCTGAATCTATAAATTGTGCAGAACCACAGAGGGAGCTGTTGGCTATGGTGATCCTCGTGCCATCAAAGACTTCCTGGAGAGCAAGGGAATCAAGTGCTGGATTGATGTGGAGAGAGTGGGCGTGGTAAGGAAATCCATTTGTTGGAGAAATTCTTGTCTTTAGAGGTAAAACAGGAAAACCTGACCCATTTCTGTAGAGACCTAGAATGATTTTGGTACTTTGAAGAAGTGATACCCTCAATAATTTTTGGCTCCATCACTGAATTAAGGCCTAAAATGCATTAAACACAAAAGGCTGTTGTATATTACAAAGGGCATTTTAGGACACAGCACAATGACTGCAGCTATTTCCAGTCCTTCTTGTTGAGGACATTATTCTATTCAGCGATGGCGTTGAGAAAGGAAAAAGGAAAGAATAACGCTAGTGATGTGACTTAACAGTAAGAGCTAACACAGTGCTCAGCAGTAAAAATATAGCCAGTAAGTTGTTTAATGTCTGTAGTGTACAAGTTGATGAATGGCTTTCCATGTGATGATTTGGTTTTTTGGTATTTTTCATAGCATGGACTCTTTGAAGACATCGGCGAAGGCCTGCTCAACAGTCGTGTTGTTGTTGTGTGCATGTCAGACCAGTATGCAGCGTCAAGTAACTGTGCCATAGAATTCCGTTACGCAGCAAACACACTGAAGCTTCCTGTTGTCTTGGCCATTGTGGGCACTGGGAACAAGTGGAGAGCATCAGAGGTGGGTTTGAGTAGTCTGTTTCAAAGATTGTGTGTGTGGTTAGATGGCCTGGCTCGTAGATTGTTAGGGTGGTTTGAAAGAAGTGGGAGGGGGAGTGAAGATGTTAGTGGTCTTTGTGGGCATCAAAAGGCTGTAATGGGCTCTGTAACCTAAAACACCTTTAATCTTGAGATTTCCACACATGCAAGTACATTGTGGGTGTGATTTTGGCTGTGTCTGAATGACCTTAAGAAAAGTTGAAGTAGAGTAAGCATTTAGTTACTTTGATATTATTGAATTCCATTTTGTGTAATATATGTAACAGTACTTCTGCCTTTCTCAATTTTCATTCCTTGAGTGTTCCTCAGTTCCACTGGTATTCTTCTTCTCAAAAAGCAATCATCAAATATTTCATGTGTTGGTGATGCTAGTGTTAAACTTGTGCAAATGCCTCGCAAACGGGGAAGTGGCAATCTTTATAGTGAAATTATAAAATGGCTGACTATGGGTCTTACAATCAGAGCATGGCATAGACTGCAGGTGCCCAGTGCTACTAGTGTTAAAGATCAAATTCTTACTGACTTTCATCTGAACTTGTGAAGTTCATTTAAAAGAAGGCAGTAAAAAACATACTGATCTTTTCACATTATGCTCTACAACACTCATGTGGCACAAATTACACCACTTCACAGTGTGCTGGCAAATGATTGTGCAGCATTCAGTCTGACCTTTCACTCTGACCTATACAAATGTTGTGATTAGAAAATTCTCACAACACTGCAAACTGTAAACAACCTATTTTAGGTGTGGGTCAGTTATATAAATATATATATTTATTTTTACTCTGCATTTATCAACAAGCAACTAGTTTTGTACAAGAAAAGAATGCTCGAATATTAATTACTTAGTTTCTATTTATTGTTCGAATTAACAGTCAGTGGTGCATGTTCCAGGCAGTTTCCTCTATAGCCCATTGCATACTGAAGGATTATAAGGCCAGTGCAGAGCACGATATTCATGTGTAGAGTTACAGATGATCTATTATGAATGTAGAGTTGTAGTTGTTTATTAAACAATATATATCTGCAGCTTGGGATTTTGTCCCTGAACTACCCACTAGTCAGCTTTCAAGAGCAAAGCAACAATTCCATGGACAAATTGCTGGAGCTAGTCCTGAGTCATATTCCCCATGATGAGGGAAAGATGAGCAATGAGAATGAGAGAAAGAACAAGAAGGAAGAAAAGAACAAGAAGACAGAAGAGCAGCAGAAACTTTCATTTCAGGTTAAAACTTGATATCAGAATAGTAGCTTGACAGACAGTGAGATTGTAAATAGTTCTATTCACTCTCTATGAGCATCACACCTATTTTTGCTGTTTCTTTCTTGTTCTTCCTTTTTACTGAAGGTGCAAAATGAATAATGATTAATGTACTTTAAAGTGCTCAGGTGGAGTATTAACATCCAAGATACTTCTCTCCAAGGATAAATAATATGTTGTCAAAAATATCTGCAATGGGTAAACAAAATGTAAGCAAGATATCTGCCATGAGTAAGCAAGATGTTGTCTAAAGTATCTGCCATGGGTAAGCAAAATGTTGTCTAACATACCTGCCTAGGTAACAGATATGCTATTTAAATATCTGTCATGGGTAAGCAGAATGTTATCTAAAATATCTGTCATGAGTAAGTATAATGTTATCTGACATAACTGCCATGAATTGTCTCTAAGGTATGTCAATAGCTGTGCTGGGCATGATTCTTGTTATGCTATTGTGAAGTGTGTGATCAACAGGAATTATGTGAACTGGCACAGCGGAAGTTCCTGCGTCAAGTCAGTCAGTATGCTGATAGACTGGACTCTATGCCCTATCCCAACATCATGCTTGTGGATTTCCTAGCACAGGAGAAAGGTATGTCACTTCATGTAAGGGTTTTTAGGTCAGGAGTCATCATAGATACATTTTCAATAGAACATGATTAAATGGGGTAATTGAAAAGCTTTAAATGTCCCCTTTTCCTCCTAACTCTCATTGTTAAACATCTGTTTTTTCTTACCTGCTCACCATACACAATTTTTTCATCTGTTTTCGCCTTCTTCCTTCTCCCAAGGGCAAGGTGAAAAGTCTGAGAAATCTGAAGACAAGGAAAAATCGAGTGAAGAGGCAGCTACAGAAGTTACTGGCAAATCCCCACGTTCTGCAGGGAAGTTGTCATCACCACGGTCATCAGGTGTAGGAGACTTCCATGACCAGAGATTTTGTGTTCATCTACTGTGTGAACATGAGGAGGTAATTTCTTATACAGAAACTTGTTTTACTTGGAATACAATATACAGTGGAGCACACTTAATACAAACACGCTCAGTATGTAAACACTGATACTGAGTTCTGTATTTTGGATCTGATTTTTTTGTCTAATAAATTTTTACTAAAACTTGTTAAACTTGTCAAAGGGACGTGTATAGTTATTACAAATTTCTGTTAATAAAAATACTTTTGGTCCCACCCCACACTGTAATTTGCAACCCAAATTAGTGGAACATAAATTGTGCACCCCAGACACCACATGTGGAGGAAATGATTCATATATCATGATCATGAAGGTAAATTCCTATACATAGAATTTACTTCAAGGTGGAATGATGCACTCCAAACAAGTGTTTTGATTCTATCTTGTCATTCCCGGTATGCAAACCAATGGAAACAAGGACATTTTTTTTGCCTTGCAGTACTTTGGCATATTCACATTGTTCTGAAAGTAATGACAGACTGTTCCATGTTATTTTTGTGGATCAACTTGCACCTGGTCTCTCACTGCTTTCATGCACTAAAATTTATGTATTATAAATCATTACAGCTATAAGGAATTATAAGATTGGCTACCCATATTCATAAACTATCAGTAAATATTGTCGCAAGCTCAAAATTTCAGGAGACTTGACCCAGAAATTTTAGTTTCTGAGGTAAATTTCTTAAATAGAAATAGAGAAAAAGAAATTGGAGCTTTGCAGCGAGCAAGCCTGGATTTCAAGTACGAGGTCGTAAAATTCCACTGTATGTGTATTTTTATTCTGTTTCACCTGAACAGGGGTGGCATGCATCAGGAGATCCTATTCTTTTGGATGCCAACTTTGGCCACATCATTGAACAGTATCTGCCCTACATTGCTCGCATCACAGCAATAGCTAGATACAGCAAGAAGCTTGTCCTGAATTCTCTAGCCACTGACATTGGCCGTAGATATCTAAAGTGGTTGGAGGAGGTGAGAATCTGTTATCATGTGTGACTACAGATGTCATAATATTTGAAGGGGAAAGGATATCCACTCTGCTTAAAACCTTTGCTGCATGTTTTTCAAGTTCTGATATTACCAGATGATCAGGAGCTTATAAGCCTGTACAATGGTGTTTTGAGTTCAAGTTTTACCTTGCTTCAGCACAGTTTCAGCTATAGTTGGAGTAGTTAACTACAGAAATAATACAAAGAGGTATGTTGGATATGACATGGGAATGCTACGTCTAGGACATATTATATGAACACATATATTTGGACCAGACAATTATGACATGTATGTGTGTCTTGTATGACACAGGGGTTATTTCATTCAGAGCAGGATATGAACTGGATTTTTGTAATGGAACAGTGGCAGATTTGGGGTTCTGAGCTCTCTTATCCCATGTTCACTATATTGCCCAGAAATATTGTACAGATGAGAAATTGGTACAAGTTTTCTTCCTTTTGCAGAGTCCCAGTGTAACAGTAAACACAGACTTTCAGGACAGCTATGGATCTCTCAGACAGATGGTTCAAGATGCTGACAGCAAAAACTCCATGGGCAGCTTGGAAAGGTAAAAACTTCTTTTGCTTATTTAAATTACATAGCTCCTGGTTTGTAAATGGCACTGGATGCATCACTAGGCCAGCATCTCTTACTGGCTAGACACCCTCTTACCTATAACTTGTGTATTGTCTGGTAGTTCTTTATAATGGCTAAAAATAAAAAAATGGGTTTTAACAAATCATGTGGGGTTTTCTCCAGGTGCATCCTGCCCAGTGGGAAGTACATCTGGCTATGTGAGGCCCACCGCAAAGCCATGCGGGTGACAGTTCTGGCTAGAGAGTCCAACTTGACCACTGTCCACCATCAGAGTGAAGCCTTGGGTGTAGACTACATGCTGCAGGCTTTGCAAAGCATTGACTTGGACTTCTTGCCACGGCAGCTGCAAGTGGCACAACAACATCTGAAAGCAGAGGCTGGCAAAAGTAAATAGAACATTTAATATTTGTTTTTAATATAATTATAGTTGGGTATTTGTAGAACCTCTACCTCTTTCTGTAGAACCTCTATCTCTATCTCTCTTCCTCTATCCCTACCTCTACTATCAGTTACTGGTAGGACCACCTCTACTATCAGTTACTGGTAGGGCCTCAACCTCTACAATCAGTTACTGGTAGGGCCTCAACCTCTACTATCAGTTACTGGTAGGGCCTCAACCTCTACTATCAGTTACTGGTAAGACCTCAACCTCTACTATCAGTTACTGGTAGGGCCTCAATGTCTACTATCAGTTATTGGTATGATCTCTGCTTTTACTATCAGTTACTTATCAGTGAACATATACTGTATGTGCTGGTGATAGATTCACACAGGGAAAGGCATAATAGTACTGAACTCAAATTGCTGTGAAGTAAATGCAATAATCCAGTTAACTTAATGACTCAAATGAACTAAACCCTCTCTCAATTCTATGGGCTTTAAGCAACTTTGCCTTATAATATTGAGTGATTAAAAAAATATATGAATTTTGAAAGTAATGGAGGAGTATGGAAAAGTCATGGCAGTGCCATTATGTTTCTTATGTAGTAATAAGGATGTGTTTTCTATTCCTGTTTTGCAGAGAAATCAGCAGCAGCAAAAGACAGTATCACTGGCAGCCCGTCTAAGAGCAAAGCACCAACTCCAGCACCATCTTCTTCAGTGACCAGCCCAAACCAGCCATCACTGAGGCAGGCACCATCACCATCATTATCTTCATCTCGTGCCTCTATAACTGATACTTCTTATGCCAGTGGTCAGCACCAGCCTTCAGAAGAGCAGCAACAGTCAGCAGGCCAACAGCGGCCAACTCTGCAAAGGTCCAACACCAAGAGCAGAGCTTGCTTATTGATGTGAAGATGTTCATCTATGGCTATTACCTTGGCTTGAGCTTAAAAATAGTCTTTTGGTGGTCATGTATACTGAATTATCATTTAGGAATTCCAAAAGTAATTCTAGGATAAATGTATTGGCCAATAAGGAATCTACAAGTGACAAGGAAACTATTTACAAGACATTTCAATTCCATTTTTAAGGCAGCATCGGATATTAAGGGAATGTTCCAAATGCTGTGTAGGATGTCTTCATGAAAATGAGAACTTGAAAATTAACAAGAAGAATACCTTATGAGTCAGTTTGTCATTTCAGCTATGACATTTCTGTGTTTGCTCTATAGTTCAAGACCATAGTGAATACACTTCTTGTGTGTGGCCAGGAATGTATAGACAATTACTTAGCTGCAAGAAGTAATAATTAATTATTGGTAGTTTTCTTGAGACATTACTGCTTGCCGGGCTTGGTTATGGTTGCAGAGAAAACTTTTCACTTTTACAGTAACCGTTTCCAGTGTCATCAGCTTTCACTGGGAATACTGAACAAGATATCAACTAGCATAATATAAATTTTATGTTCACTTTATTTACATTTTTATTTCAGTAACCTCAATTGGCTCTGTTCTTACTCTACCAGCATTAATACTCTCCCTTGAAAAAAAAAGTGGGTTTGGCTGTTAAACCCACGGTCTGGATTCGGCTGTTAAACCCACAGTCAAAGCTTATCTGTGCTGAGCCAATTCTGAAGTCATTTTATTTTCCCATAACTAGCACAATTTTATTTTAACACAAATCTGGCCTTGAAGGGTGTAAGACTGCAATAAACTAGATTTCATGTGATTTGCATTAGGTTTATTGTGTCAGAGGCAAGCAGTTGACAAAGATAAGTGCATGCAGTGAAACTCTGATTTCTAGTTTGTTGATTAAGTTTTGTGTACACCAGCATTTTTGATATAGTGTATACATGTTTTGTGAGAATACCCTTCTGTTGATGTTGATCTGTTTTGCTTCAGGATAGCTAATGGCTGGATTATAGTCCAACCATTTTAACACTCAGCTTGGGATCTAATGGTACCAAGCTTACTGTGATACATAGCTAAAATATTTCTTTGATTTATAATTAATGTTTTTTTTTGCATCTGCAGCAGTATGGGCTATTTTTTATGTAATGTAGAGCTTTATTGAGAAGCAGATATGTCTCAGAATGTGTCTCTAATTTATCTTATTTAATCATTATCTAAGGACAGTCGACTTTCCATTTCTCTTCCCTATCCCTAAGCCATGCACAAAAGTAAATCTATTAGGATATTGCTGGTTTTCCTATTTGCTTTTCTTCAATATGAATTTATAGCCCCAAGTGTGATGCCACAAAGTATTGCATTATGTAGAGATTTTCTGGGAAGTGGGGTTGAAAGGAATGGAAGACCATTAGGACATTATTTGAAACTATTTGTTACCACCGAATTGTCTGCTGAGAAGATTTCTGCTGCAGAAGCTCATTTTTACTCAGAAATATTCTACAGGCATTAATGTATGAGCCCATTCATCCTCAGCTACAAAGATAATGCTAATCTCATTGCCATGCAGACTCAGGGCCAGCATGAAGACTGTCCGTCCATTTTTCCAGTCGTATTTTTAATCTGTGATATACAGTAACCTTTTTCACCAACATTCCTATTAGCTCTATTAGTCTTACTGAATGATGTGATATTTATATCAGATCAGTTTCTGTTTTTATTATGGATTCAGTATTTATGTATGGTGGTGGTTTTTTTTGTGGCTAAGCTTTAACCTTAGTATTTTGCTCTACGACTATTTATGCAATGGAAACTTAATCATTTGAAATGATAGAATTGGATTTAAATCAAGTTCCTCTGTATGAGTATTTATGCCAAGTGGACATGTTGGTGTGATATTGATTGCTGAAGACAATGTGCAGTAGAAATGATCCCTAATATTCATACACTTTTATCACATTTTTTATTCTTTGTTATGGTGATTGTATATGTAATCGTAATTTGTCTCTCATGAATTTGATAATGGATCTTTTGGACAAAGAAGGCAAACAAGAATATGTCCCTGCAATTTGTTATAAGATCATCTATACACTACACTTTGTTATATCACCATGTCTTTATGTGAGTCTCAGACAAGAAAATAATTGCTCTGTCAGTGGTAAATGATGCTCAACAACAGTGTTAGTCTGTCCAAACCCACTCAAATATGTGTGACTGCATTCAAATATGAAAACTGGATAAAGGAGGGGGAAAAGCAAGCAAACATAATGCCTCCAAATCAGATTTGTCCATATATCTTTCTTCAACTGACATGATATATTGTTTCAGCGAGTAGAAAAGGACCTTGGATGAAACTAACAAAGCTTGTCAGGCTACAGAATCCATTAATTTTTTTCTGTGACAGATATTGTTTCTAATGTATAATCAGATGGAGAGAAATTATTGATTGCATATGATTGACCAGGTGGTGCCTATCTTCATGTACTGGTACAAAGTAATTTATTTCATGACTGTTTCTAGCTTATCAGCAATTTGTTAAGTTTGTGATTTCATAAATGGTTATGGTAATATCATTTCCTTTATTGTCAAAATGTTGTTATACTGGTTTTTCTGATTTGTGCCTTTTTACATGGTTTTATGATTCTGCTGATTGTTAAGTTATTTTAATATGGTATTGTCTTCAGTCATTCTGTTGAAAGTAAAGATTTCACTGTGGAGGAAGATGTGTACAAATGTAATGACAATGATAAATTCAGTTGGTACAAAATACTTTTTGAAGTAATTGATCATGTCCCTAAGAATCTGGCAGAAATTGCAAAGAAGAGCTCAGTATGGATAGATACCAAAACAAACAACGGACTGTTGCTCGGTAAGTTTAAATATATCAAACTGTCATCAAGACTTTGCGATGACCAAGACAAATTTGCTGTAAGGAGTTAATAAACAGGAGGTTGCAGGTTCAAATCTCTCTCTCAAGGCACAGAAAAAAGTCAATAGAAGGACATTTGGTAGTCATGATGACTAAAGTATGACCCAGCTTCTTTTGATTAGGGAGTCGTAGAGTCAAAACACTTGCTGGATTGGGGGGAGGAGGTATCACCCTCTTAAGATTTTCTGTTGCCTCACTTTCTGATAAGAGAGTTTTCTATATATGTCTTTGAAGTATTAATATACACACATGTAAGTGAACCGGTAAATTTCATAGAGTCAGATTTTGTTCATGTGGATTACAAAATACAACCTGTTTTTAACCGACTGTTATTTGTGTCATATTTCTACATTCATTGTTTCTACTGTCTACTGTTTGTGATATATCTCATAATTCCACCTTCATTGCATAAGTAATTAGTGTTATCAGCTGTACATAAATTTGGTGGTGAGAAGTCATTGTAGAGTCTGTGAATTATTCCGTGATATCATAAATCTGCTCCTGATAAATGTTTCCATGAGACTCTCAGCAACTAATATCCTGTTGCATATGTTCAAGTTGGAACCTTTAACATCCCATTTGGCACAAGATTAGTTGGGTAAAATGGATGAGCGATATAGGAATGGGAGAGAAAGATATTAAATTTTACAAATAATAGCTGCACTTAAATGTTTTAGTCTAATTATTTCTTTTAGTAGTCTTTTACATGAGTCTCTTTGCCTCACATTTTTATATTACCTCACAAAAACTCAAATAAATCAATATTTCTTTATTTATGTTGTTTGTCTCTTTCATGTTTTTTTTTTTAACTTTATTCAATATTGGATGTATTAGTATTATGAGTCTATCATCATTGCCTTCCTGACATTACTCTTTCTTATTGTCAAGCCTTGTCACAATTATTGCACACAACCCCCTTTCCTACTGTCGAGCCCAAGAGATTTTGGTCACGTATCCATTCCAGGGTAAGGAAGACAAATATTTAGTGAAATGGTCCAGTTTTTAATAAGGTACCTTCATCCACTGGCAAATTGAAATCTATTTTCGCTTCCTTCCACCCCTTCCATCCGTCCATCCATCCATCCATCCATGCATCCATCCATCCATCCATCCATCCACTCAGCCACCCATTTGTCACAATCCTTTGTGTCGCCACCATATTCGCCTCCTCTCTCTTACCAGAGCGCTACCATCTGATGCATGCAGTCCGATTCACCCCTGCTCACCACCCCTCCCCAACCCTTTTCTCCACAATTTCCTCTCAACAACAAGACCACTCACGCTCACACTCTTCACTTGAGAGAAAGTCCCAGCACGAGTGTCTTCCCAGGCCCGCGGAGTTTCCCCCCCAATTTGCCCAAGTTAACTGTGAGAGCAGATCCTTGATTGCATCTCATTACAGGATAGAGTGACACGGACCTCATCTCCATTCTCATAATCTCTGGCCCTCGGCCATCTGGGGGTCTTCGATCCACACAAGTCAAAGCTGATGCTGAACTCCACAGGATTCGATGGATCCTTGGGTTGCCATTACGTGTTGATGGAAAGCAGCGTACAAGTACCGCCACATTTGGCGAAGAAAATGCGCATTGTTGAGGTGTAGACCAAAGCATGAAGGCGATATAATGTTTACAATTCACATTTAAGTTAAGTGTTTTGATCACGATGTCAACGATATAATCAGAGTTTGCCTTTTTTTTTTCAAGAGGGAATTAGTAAAGCCATTCTCAAAGCCGAAAAAAAAAATAAATAGTTTTGTCATTACTATCCTTTAGATTTCATTATACCATAATTATGTGCCTATATGCAGAGTTCTCGTATCGTACTCTCGCGTAAAATGATTTATGTATCATTCACACTGTCAAATTCATACGTGGAAATGTGAGACTTCTGTCAACCAATGTATTTCAAATCGTTACAGTTCTTCAGATCTCTCCACAAGCTACAGTTTGATCAATGCTTAAGTCGCAGCTTTTGTAAAAATAATTCTAAGACACTCATGAAAAAGACAGCTAGACACATCACTGTTTTGACTTTGCAAAATAAACTGAGACAAAATGCCTAATACTAACAGCTATCTTGACGATGTTTGCAAAATAAACTGAGACAGAATTCCTAATACTAACAGTTATCTTGACGCTGTTAGTACACATCCTACTTTGAATAAGGAGATGGACGAAAGAGATCTTTGATCCGATTTTCAGCTAGTCAAGTAGGCTACTTATCACTGCATGCGTGCAACAAGCTGCAGAAAAATAACGGCAAAGAGTTATTGCACCTCCTTATGACCAGGAACATTTCATTTATTATTCATGGGCCATGGGCAAGGCCAACTTGTGCGGCGTTCTTGCCTCTGGCAATGATTAGCATTGATAACAATGGCAGCAGAGAACAGGCTGAAATCTCCACAGACCAGATTGGGTTTGAATTGCACGGCCAGAAACGAGGAGAGGAAAGAAAACTTAATGCAACAAGACAGCTGCTCTGGGCCATGGACAGCGATATTGGATGACAATGATCATATCACCGTCTCACACAAGTGGTGGGCTTTCAAGCCCTGGTGGAGTGTTTGACAGGGAGGGCACTCCGCCAAACCACCGATTCGAACACGCCGAGTTCATTCTCAACACTATTCTGATGATCAGATGTTACTACTGTATGTATAGCATTTCTTTCCTTATCGAGAGTTTTGCTATCAAGACTCGTTATAGATAATATAGAAGATTTAGGCTGTCTTCTGTAGATGACAAGTGGGACGGCCAATCTCCAGTTGACTGGAACCGGTTTTATTCCGGATACTTTTAAGTAAGGAATCAAATTAAGAGTCGTGTTGTATCATGCTCCCAGCTTTTTAAAGAAAATTTCAACCTGAATGATTGAAACATATTTTTGTCTCTTATTTACCCAGAGCAATTCAAGAAGCCTACAAGATTTTCGTGTAAATGATTCATTGAAAACAATCACCAGACACTTCCCGAGGTGCTCCCTGAAAAGATAGCTGTGTACAGAGTTGTGTGTACAAGTATACGTATTCTGCTTTCGGGTCTGGCTTAAAAGTACTTTGAATTTAATCGATGCCAATGTTTGGACTTGCTCCATGTCGACTTAGGTGGTCCCGAGGTAAAAAATAAGAATCGGTCAGTCCATAATAAGAGATGTCTGAAGAGTTGAAGAGAACTGATTGGAAGCCTTGTGGGAAACTGGGATTGTGTTGTCGTAGTGTGAGCAATCGGGAAGTGTATCAAGGTCACATGTGAAAATTAGGGTTACACGTAGATGTTAGGAAACAATATCCAGGCAAGGGTATATAAGGTTTGAATTGCTGTACAAGTAAGCGTAGCGTTAGTTAGTGTGCTGTAGTGGTGGCACGTTCGACTTGCAAGCTGAGAGAAGTTGGGTTTGATCCTCTCTAGGGTTAGAAAATTTTATTTCTTCTCAAACTTGATCTTTCACAGTAATTTAGGAATATGCTTAGTGTATATTTTTCAGATAATGAAAGTCTGGGCTCACATTTTTCCCTATAATAACTGTGCATAGAATACAGTTTGCGTCTCCCCACCTGGATGCATTAAAAAAGTATTGAAAAACAGAGTTTTTTCAAAACCTCATCCTAGGCCTTCGAGCCCCCTTGTTTTTCTCTTTCCATCCCACTCCCTACTTAAGCCTATCCGTGACACGATAATCATAAAATTAACGGCACTTCCCAGACATTGGCATGTGCGTGACCACGACAAGCAAACCGGGATTCTGCCAAGTCCGCAGAGGAATCGGGACTTTTAGGGCAAATGGCGGGGGGATGTGGTAGAACCACTCTCTGATGGGCCTGCCTGAAATGCATAAAAGCATTGTAACCACCATTCTCTCTTCCCATCGCCCCCCTCCCCCTTTTCACCCCATCTCTCCCCGCTTCCAAAATCGTAGATATCTGGCAATAAAATAATGTGGTTGCCCGATCTGACCTGAGATTCCTCAATCAGTGGCTGCAGGTAGGTGCACGTGTGTTCGTGAGAGAGAGAGAGATAGATAGAGAGAGAGAGAGAGAGAGAGAGAGAAGAGAGAGAGAGAAGAGAGAGANGTGTGTGTTTGTGCGTGTGCGTGTGTGTGTGTGTGGGGTGTGTGTGTGCGCAACACGAGTTTGCCACACGAAAGTTTGTATGTGTGTTCACATGCTAATTTACCACTCTATCTTTGAAAGCAAACACGCAGGCTGCGCTCTACACTCTCCAAGAGATTTAGGAGTTTGTGGGGGCATTTAGTGAAACAAGTGAAAAAAAAATCGGATTGGCCGCCAACCATTCGATGGGGAAGATCTAATAAAATGCATCTCATGATTTAGATGTTTGGGGTGGTCGTTAAGGTGACACACGGTAGTGTTGGGCCGATGCCACATTTTAGGTATCGATGCGAAACGGAGTAGGCCTATTTTTCAAAGAATCTACGCAGATACTGGAACCTTGTTCTTTTAGGAAAACACATGACTGGGTCTTGTCATTTACCTAAAACTTGCAACATTAATGTAGCTTACAATCCACACTTTCCCTTTTTTTTTCTGGAAGAGAACTGAATAATTCAGGGTGTCCCACGAAAAACTTTCCCATTTGAAATCGTTATTGTAACAATATTAGTAAAATTTATCTTAATTATAATGATATCAATTATGCTTGTCTAAAAATGGATTATGTATTTCATCTAGAGACCTCTGGTATCAACAATCGGCTGAAAATCATTTCAGACCCCAAAAAAATCTGAATTGACGACGTCAGTTGTCTCAGGCTGAATGAACGCAACGTTCGGTCTAATGTTTTCTATTAGTTCTTCTACAGTTTCTGACACTGTAGTCAGGGGAGCCCTGTATTTCAGAAATGTCGGCAGATTAGAGTCACTGGTGTTCAGATCTGGATCTGTGTGAAATATTCAGATTTGGGCAGGCAATAATGAATGGATCTCGTATCATCGTAAGAATTATATTAACTTGTTACTAAGGATGCATTCAGCACCATTGCGCCAATGTGATGGTGAAAAATTATATCGTTAATGACGTTAATGCGCAAGCTTTCGATTGTCTAATGGGATAAGCTGACTGAGGACCGGCAAAGCCACAGCAATTTTTTTTTTGTTTTTTTGTTGTTCGAAGGAATATCATTTTAAAGAGTTCTCTTCATCGACACCAAATATTTCGATTTTATTACAGGGGTTACAGTATACGAACTAAGCAAAGTGGGAATGTTCTATGTAGGACATCCTGTATATGGCGGCTACTGCTGTCTGGCGGCAGATTACAGGTTCGTTTTCAGGTCATGACAATTCATGCTCCATCAATAGGATGATTCTGATCCTTCCATAAATTTCACTGATCTGACGGTGTATATTATAATAATCAAATGACACTATTACTCAAGCCTAATATTTGCAACGCTTAAAACACAAAGATACCCGATCTGCCAGAGAAGAGTTCTTCATACAGGTTTATCTCTTGTGGGCAAGTGACGTGCAAGGAACACATCTAGATCTGTACTATTTCTGCGACTGTGTGCAGACGTCTTTTTGAGAAAAGAATCTTGCGAGATTTTCTGAAGCAGAAAAGCAATGAGACGGAAAAAAAAATAATTCAGATTTAACTAGGCTCAGAGAAAGCGTGTTAAATAATGCGATGCTTTACACAAGTAGGCCTATTGGTGATCCGATACCAAAAAAGTATGGGTATCGAGTACTACATATCAGTGTCTACCTAGCAGGCAGGTTTTTGTTATCCCTGAAAACATAATCCCTGTAAGTGTTAAAAGGTAAATGATAATGAAAGCACCAATACACTCACTGTCATATTCCGATCCCAATGTCTCTCATTGTCTATAGCACATTTTACTCCCGAACTCTAGCGGGGGATTTAGGTTTAGGTTGGATGGGCCCGCAGTTTTAGGGTGCCCCGCGCCAGAGCATGAGAAAATGCTTACGGAAAGATAAAGAGGTGAATGACAAGAAAGAATAAGAGAGAGTAAGGAACAGAGGAGTGAGGAAGAGTAGGACGAATATTCAGATTGTTTAGATTTCAAACCTGTTGCTATGACAAACATGGCCGTTCTGTGGTACGGTACCATGGAGTTCTGGGCAAAGTCTACTAGCAAAGTTTCCACAATTACGGATATTATTAAAAATCCAAAAACCTTCACAGCAAATATTGATACTCTCTCTTTCTCTCTCTCTCTCTCTCCTTTCTTCTCCTCTCTTTCCTGTCCATTCTTCTCATCTCTCACTCTCTTTCTCTCCCCTGCTCTCTCGACTGTAAGCTAATGAAGACGTCCCAGTACCTCTCTCCCGACCAGGTGCTCCGTGGGGCCCAAAACCCGCCCCTGACAAACTCTAACACCTTACAAATTCGACATTTTGGATTAGTCCTCTAGACTTCCGAAATCGTGGGGTCTTTTTGTAGTCAGGTATTATCGTTAAGAACTGGAAGGAAAGCTTACAAGGCTTCATGAATGGAATGGAGGGAAGATGCCACCATTAAACCAAATAGGAAGAGTGGAGGGAGTGGGTGAAGTGAGTTATCGATTGAGGGTAGAGAGGTACTGGTGGGCTGTATCGCTTCTGAGCATTGATACAATTTCGCAACTGATACCGCAATTTCGATATCGGTATTATCAAACCTCAAGCTTCAGAGTTTCGATACCCTTTCGATATAAAAGCAGCGACAACTTTACTGCCTCGGATTAGACGATAGTTTTCATTTTTAAGGATTGGGGACTTAGCATTGTGAATGAGGAAAAAAAATCGTGAATCGGTTCACCTCTTGTGTGAAGTTGCTGTACCCGAAACTGTCATGACTGGAATGGCTTCAGTTCTGCACAAAGTGAGAAAAAAGAAACTACGAGTAGTCTGTTTGAAGCCCTTATCAGTAGTTAACCTCTTGAAACTTGCTCGGCCAGGGCCGTAACAGCTACTTTCACAGACCTGGGAGGGGGTGGGGAAGGGTGGAGATGGAGGGAGAAGACCTCTCTTTTAACTTTATGTGCAGAAAGTGAAATCGATTGATAAAAACACATACATGCGCGCCACGCACACACAAACACACACACACACACACACACACACACACACACACACACACACACACACACACACACACACA
>JAWQUT010000044.1:2684351-2686780 GCA_033807755.1 Ellobium chinense | reverse complement strand
ACACACACACACACACACCACCACCACCACCACCACCACCACCACCACCCAGGAGGAGATTTAATTGACCACTTGGCCTTGGGAATGAGAAAAGAGTGAAGCCACCATTCATGCCATAACACAGCCATGCTTGGCTTGGGTCAAATGTATCATAGCAGTTTAATAAAGCAGCAGATAAAGGAATAAAAATGAACATTATCCTAGCTTCTCCCGACTCTTCCTCTCTTTTCACGCGGGGCCCGCTACGAGCGTGGAAACCCTACGAGGGCGGAGCCCCTACGAACGCCGGTCCCTAGACGTATGCCCAGTACGCCCACTGTGCCGATGCCTAAATCCGGCACTGCCGCCACTACCACCACTACCACCAGCAGCACTACCATCACCACTATCAGCACGACTACCACCACCACAACCACACAGAGAAAAACCCTACTCGAACAACCACCCTTAGGACCGAACATAATATTAGTCTGCATTACCCATAGATCATGTCAATCCATGAACAAGACGACAGGCAGTGACAGGATTGTAAAATATCCGACCGCGCTAACCGGGCAATTGGCTTAATCAGAGAACGTGTCATCCCAGTTAGTCTGTATTTGTGTAAGAAAATAACTGAGGCTATGAAAACGTAGAAAAACGCCATAGAACGCCATAGCCATAAAATAAATATAATTTGCCATTAAGAATTTCATGTGTGTGCCCTGTACTGTGGATATTAGATTTGAGTGCTAGATAAAATGGACTGAATAACTGATTGATATATAGAATGATTGATCGATGGATAGGTCGATGTGTTGACTGGTTGAATGATATCTTGCTTTATTGATTGATGAATTTCGGATGTTCTGTCTGTGCACTTATTTGTTATAATGTATGCCCATAATTATACCAATTTGTGGTTTGGGCTTTTTTTCCAATAAACCTTGCTAAACCTTGATACCGGGAGGGAAAGGGCATGGGGTCTGAAACCCTCTAGCGAGGGAGGGACGAGCTCCAGGAGGTATTCACGGTCCTGTACTTGGTAGGTAGGGTGCTTTGTAACCGCCATCCGGAAGTGCGTGTGCGTGTATAACGGACCAGAACGTAGCTTCCGGAATTGTCGGGCGCACCATTACGTAAGCTCCAAGAGTGAGGGCAGAACGAAGTGTGTTGGGCGTTATGGGGAAATCAACTATCAAGGCTGCACTGAGATTCGAAGATGGAGTGGATTTTCTTGGAGGGGGGGGCCAGGAGGGGNNNGGGGGGGGGGAGAATGGGTAAATAGGGGAAATTGGCTTATGAAAAGGCATCTAATGTAACTAAACTCATGTAACAGCTAAGATAAATGATTTTTAGCAGTTCCTATATGTGCAAAACGGCTCCTAGGATGGGGATGCATGGCCATAATATGGAGACTTGGCCACCTCTTATATAATTTGTAAAATAGAGTGCTAAAATACTTTTGACCGAACTGACAGTGGGGTGCGTGAATATTAGACAGCGGAAACCAACACCCGCCCTCCTTTCAGCGGAACTGTCTTTTCCACATTGTTTTAAACAGTGCAAACGTTACATTTCCTCTTGTACTCTGAAGGCGTTAGCATATTATGTAAGATGATCAAGAAATTTGAGATAACTGATTCATTTATTTATATAGGATATATAATGATAACGCTCATGTTTCAAGTCTTTGACTTTTTCTGTGTCACAGCCCACATATTCCTGTTGCATGTGTAAAAGGCCGCGAAAATAGTATGCTTATAATAATAGCATGGAACATGCCATACATTTTCAGTAGTCCAGAAGAGCAAAACGTGGAATTGTCCCAATTAGCGCACTAGATAGAAACACTTAAAACATTTTTTAAAAAACACAATAAAATGCGGAGTTAGGGATTATGTCAGAAATTTATGATTTTAAAATGCTTGAAGTACGTTCTTGCAACTAATCTTATTTCATGTAATGTTTCAAACTATTACGGTGTTCTCCTGTTTTTGTTTTTTTTTTGTGTGTGTGTGAAGGATAAGTTTGATAGTAAACTTAATTTACAGCTTTTCGCCCAATTCGATGACATTATACCACCCATGGCAAAGAAAAGGTGATAAATCACTCGTGTGATAAGTTATTACCATATAGGACTAGATAATGATAAAAAATAGTGGTAAACAGATGGTGCGTGTTGCTAATAATTTTTTAGAGACAAGAATTTAAACTTGAGAGTAGGCCTACATATAAACATTACACCGAGTACAGTAGTTTTTTTTCTCTTCCACGCATACTCTTGCTTGTCCAGTTAATGGCGATCACGGACTTTTTTTTTTTTTCGCAAATAAACGTAATCCACGTGTCCACACTATTAAGATAAAAAGAATATCGGCAGGCAACAGAAATAAAGTTTTCGAGATTTAGATCTACAATGGAATGTGATATTCACCCCCATCCCCCAT
>JAWQUT010000044.1:2659351-2681851 GCA_033807755.1 Ellobium chinense | reverse complement strand
CAATGCTGATCAGAATAAAAGTCTCTTTGCATGATATGGGTCATATTGATATGATTTGATGGCGTGAAGCAACGTGGCCGAACGGTTACGGCGTTTGACTCAAGATCTAAAGGTTGTGGTTTCGATTCCTGACCACGACCGTGTTGTAAGTGTCCTGGGAAAGCATTTCATCCACATTTTCCTCAGTCCACCCGTTTGTAAAATTGGTCGTTATAGACAGTGGAAGATATTGTCAGAATGTTAGTGATCAGCGCCTGTAAATGACTGCGGGACTGTATGCTTCCCAGGGAGTGGAGCAAGTCTTAGAGTGAGCAGGCCTGCTGGGGTAATAGTAATGTAAAATCACGTAAGCGGGCATAAGCCTTGATACAAGACCTTTAAACCGCATTGTTGTCTTTATTTAAATGATATATTCCCAAAGACTATTCGGTATCAGAAGCTGTATGTCAAATCAGCTCGCATGTAAGTAGTCTGGATCTATACTACACGTATTGAAACAAAATGCAGTGATCATTCTACAACTATCCACTTTCCTTTCTATAGCACTATCTGGGAATCAGTTAAGGAGATGGTTGAAGTTGTCATCTCCTTGCACTTTAGGGGGAAGCTTTCCACCATTCTGCCTCCTCCAAGGTCCCATA
This sequence comes from Ellobium chinense, assembly GCA_033807755.1. Lineage (NCBI taxonomy): Eukaryota > Metazoa > Mollusca > Gastropoda > Ellobiida > Ellobiidae > Ellobium > Ellobium chinense. The sequence goes on along the minus strand of JAWQUT010000044.1, from coordinate 2,681,210 downwards.
GCCTCCTTCTTTTTTCACGAAAATGACTGGAAGAACCTTGTTTTGAGACTTGAATCTCTTGCTTCCACGCACCTTCTCCTCCTCCCCTTCCCCTTTCCCTTCCTCCTCAGACCTGTAGTGCTATTTTCCTGCAGTCGGCTTCGATTTGCCTCTTTGCACCAATAAATTATTTTCTCTGTTGTCACTTGCAAGAAGCTCCAGAGTCATTAATTGTTCTTTAATAGTTTGTAACATTCCATGAACTTATTTAATTTTTAAAAAGTGCGGTTTAAAAAATACGACTTTCTTTTTCACTTTACGAATCGAAACATCGAAAGATGTGCCTTTATTAATGACAAGTGTTCTACACAGGGTCAAAGAATTTATGTACATTTATTAGATTAATAATGTCTCATGTAAAAACATAGCTTGAAAGTGTATGCGTGCCCTCTGTGTGTTATTTTTTTCTTTGCGCCTCTGTGTGTATTGTTCGTCGTATTGTAATTGATATGCTTTTTCTATAATTATTATTTGCTCATATGTAGACTATGTATACCTGAGCTAATAAAGTTATCGATATTGTTATTTTCACACTAACGCCGCAGTCAATACTCCAGATCTCTGATGTAATTTACAACACCGGAAAGAATGCACAACATTCTTCTCTCAAGTTCACACATGTAGAGACAGTAATTGTACTATTAATGACCATGATAAAGTGTTTTGCTGTTTTTTTTTAAACTTCACTATGAGTGTGGCGTCTTTATTCTAACTCTGGTGTGTCATGTCAGCAAAATATAGCCTAATTACCTTAAATCTCGTGATGCAAGGTCTCTTGTACCCAAACAGGACGAGGCGTCTTCAGAGGCCGTGGGTGAAGCTTCTTGTTATCTCAAGTGCTGCAAAGAGGGAAAGCTCAAACAAACGGAGAATCTCATGCTGTCGGCTTTTTCTTTCTTCCACAAACGTCGGAGTTATCAAATGCGGCCATCGCTCCCATGTAACGGCTTCCACTTTTGACTCCCTGATTTCGTGAACGGCTATCGATCCGGGGAGGCTGCAAGTGTCCGCATCACCTTTGGCCGACATTCAATCACTGAATGAAAATATAGTCACTCCACGTGCAGACTGTAACGGCAACATTCGGGTTTAACGTGGCCTCGTTGTCTAGAAGATAATTTTAACCGTGTCCTACATTTGCATTATTAACTGTAACACTTATATCTTTTGCAACTGCAGTGAGAACAGATTAAGTTAGTCTTCAAATATCCTTCAGGGGGATATTGTGTATTTTTGTCTTATTATCATTACTAATATTAAAGCAAAAATTCTTTCAATGACATGTAGTCCGTTCTCTCTTAACACTACCTGAGACAGAGTTTTAAAATTCACGGATATCCGTGACAGTCACAGTCGTCAATAAGCGTTTGTTATACTCTTACGAATATCCACAATGATTAGATTCACTGATGTCTCAACAATAATCAAAAAAAAAACAACACCCCAAAATTCTTAAATTCATTATTTTCGCAATTGCTGTATCATTAATGCCGAGTGACATATTCAACACAATTTATCATTTTGTTAAAACTTCATTTGCTGTATCCTTTGCAGCTTAAATCTTAACGGATTACGGTGAAAATTCTAGGCTTTGAGTGATGAAGCCGAAAGGACGGAGTTGTGAAGATGAAGTTGTGTCTACCGGACTATTGAAAGACAAAGATCTCTGCCACTGTGATGTACTGTGTGTCCTCAGGAACAGTACATTTAATTGACGAGATAGAATAAGAAGCGCTCAAAATAAATCAGAATAAATCTCATGTGCGTCGAAGAGCGTGCCGATGCATGGCTCGTAAGCCCCCCCAAAAACCAATCGATTTGGCGTTGGCAATCAAACGAGATCTAGTGAATGAGCCCTCAGCCCGAGCCCAGACTGCGCCCATCGCCCGACCAGCGCCCAATTGTCTGGCATGGGCTCATGACTTCAGCCCAGTCTGGCGGAAGTTCGGTACCACTCGAGGTAAGTTTTGGTGGTGTCAGCTATACTGCATGAGACCACCCAGCAAAGAGGTGATTTTTGGTTGATGCGGACAGAGAGATAGAATGTTGTGCTTTCTTCATAAATATTTCGTATTTTTAAACATTTTCGGTAACCTTCATCACAATTTTGCATTGTTTTGACGAGAATTGCAAAGTTACTTGTTAAAGAGGCGTCTTGTGAAGATAAGAATAAGATGTTATGATGTCCTGGTTTCACGTTTGCTATTTGGCCTGGTCCTCTTGGCAAAATCTGGCTAAAACCCACTTTGAGAGCAGAACTATGCATTAGGAAATACACGATGGAATATTAATCGAAAACTCATTTTATGAAATTTGGCGAGCACATGTTCTTAAACGGCATAAATCACACGACTTCTCATCTCTGTGAGAAATTTACAAGCAGAGATAAAACCTATCAATTTCCAATAGGGTTGTTTTGAAACCGCTTGAAATTAATTCAGCCATCAATATTAAGTTTTTGTGTCGATCCATGTGCACTGCTGCGGCTTTCTTGTATTTGGATACGAAGCCTAAAAATGTACTTGGGAAACCAGCCATGTTGGTTGAGCCAGGAGAGGAGGAGAAGAACAGATTCCCTTTGCTTGGTGCTGCATTGCTTCTGGTGAACTATAGGACTTTCTTGAACGGAAGCAACAAAGCATGGCTAATTTCAGCACTTCATCAAAGGTACTGCAGAAGTGTGTGTGTGTTTTTCCCTCTTACGAGGGAGAGAAGTTTGACCAGTCCTACATGGTAGTTTTCTCATGTGTGTATTAGCGCATAAGTCTAGAGCAGTCCATAGTGATGGAATTTGACACTGAAATTCAAAGTGACATGGCAGCCCGGCTATGTACTGATATAAAAAAAAAAAAACATACCAAAAATTTATAAGAGGAGCAATTAGGAGTAACCGTATTCCATTTCCTTCGCTGGGTACCATTTCCTCAACTCCCTTAGAAAATAAGTTGAACGGAACATTTTTGGCATGAAGTAATATCAGGAGTCAAATATAACTCTCGAAATTCATTAAAAATGGATCCTGGCAACAAAAAAGTCACAACCATTTCTCCAGTACAGAACAGGTCACGTGATGCAACTGGAGTCACACTAAGCTATTATGGTTACCTCAATGTACTGGAAAGCCTGTTGACTTAAATGCAAGAGCATTATTAAGCGATGGATTACAATCAAAGATAATAAATAACTTAATAATTACCTCATAGTCTCTCTTGCAACCACAGCATTCCTGTAACACCTGCATTGCGAAGGGAAAACTCGATAAGAGGAGAAGAACAGAAAAAGAAAAGCGAGATGAAAAGAGTAGGGGCGGAGAGAACGAGAGGGAGGTGGGAAAAAGAGAGAGAGAGAGATAAGAAGAAGAAGAAGAAGAAGAGGAAAGAGAGAAGGACGGAGCAAGAGACTTCACTTCACGACATATGGATATTTCAAATGCATTTTGAGGGTGCGGGGGCCAATGTAAAAAGGGACACATTAAAAAAAATGTCGACTTTTGCGAGTGAACAAAATAATTATATCATTATCTATCACACATGTTATATTACGATACTGCAAAGTGACACACCATTGAACATTCGAATCACCATATCTCTGAAAAATGTTTGAAGAACGAGTTCTTGCTTTATCGTAATGTGATCGTATAGTGAATACTGGACATGATATCAAAACCAATAATTCTGTTAGCATGAAGATGTAATCATAGTAATTCTTATAAGTAAGACACTTCGTGTCCGGTATTTTGCACTGGGTTGATGCTGGCGAACATATTCTCATAATGAATAAGTTTACATTGATTGGCTGCACTTGTGAGCATTATTTGAAACCGAAAATAATATTTAAATTCAAAGTCCTGATCCAAGTGTCGAGACTCCATCGTAGCTGGGGTCAAAGGTCTGACCCCGAAGGTTCGTGGAAAAGCTACACTGCGAGATCTTTGCTAGGATGGTGAGCTAAAGCCGAGAACTATGACTGAGATTACATCCAACCCTAATTCCACAAAGTAGGCAAGATCTCGTCCTGTGAAATCATTGTCACGGCACGCTGAAGGAACAACCTTCAAACGCAATGTAACCGTACATCACACCGTACATACTCCGTCCGCCGATCCGTCTGTCCGTCTCGTCTCTTATACTTTTTTTTTGTTTGTTCATTCTCACACACTTACAATTCATCAAATGTGGTGAAATGGGAATTAGGTTAACATTAGGCGGCACTAAATCGGATTTTTTTGCGAAATCCTGTGACATCTATCGCAGCCACTTGTAGCTTAGTGTAAGCCTGTTTTCAGGGTTTGTAATTATAGTAAGGTAACAGTAGCAAACTTAATGTACAATGTACTCCCTCTTCCCTCCTAAATTAAAAGAAACTCAAAAACTTTTATTCTTGACGAATAAGACATAGCTCTGGACGGCTCTGGCCATAACAATTCAGACTGCAGGACTGCTGTACCCTCTTGTTGATGGCAAGTGACTTGAGTAGCCAAATTGTTGCGTGGGCAAGTTGCAATTTTTTTTTTTATGTGATGGTTTCAGAGCATGTCTGATCGACTTGTTGAGAAAATACAAGCAGTTTGATAATAATTTGATAAATAGTTTGATAACGATATTGGTGTGATTTTCACAACTGAGCAATACAAGGCAAAAACTGTAAACATGCCCTCTCCCTTTTTGATAGATTATCCATAAACCTATTATCTTTTTGTTATATCTATTTATGCTGTATTCAATAATAATGTTACACGTAGATCTATGTTGTTGAAAGAGGTTGGTTCAAAACAGTTTAAAGAGAAGAGTAATAGTAATATTATAAGTAGTGAAAAAAGTAGTGAGTACTTTTTTAAAAGTAGTGGTAAAGTAGAGAATACCAAATTATAGAAAGTAGTTTAAGAGTAGTGAAATTACTTTTGTAATCAAGTAACTTGTAGTATTTTTTTGCATCCCTGACATCACAATGAACTTTGCGACAGTGCGCAAAGTAATATTGAGAGGCCCAATGTCTACTTTATTGAAACAATGTAGAATTAGTGTATGATATAATAAGTTCATAAGTTTACGACAGACTTGAATAAATCTGACGTACGTCTGTATGTTTAATCTACAACACCTGGACTTTGGCTGCTGTTCAGAAACGATTTTCTGTCACTTATCTCATATTCTCCAGGGATAGTTCCTTGTGCAAAAACATGGCTTATATGAAGAAAACTCTAAAAGTTTGCGGGTCTTCTTCGTGTATTGTGTGTGGAAATAAAGCTATTGAGAAATTAAATGAACCTTACAAAAATAATGAAACAATACATTTTGGAAGATTTTCGGCATGGTGATGACCATTTGTCTTGTGGTCTATATAAGCCCCAAAAATGGAGGTTTATATGAGTACAGAAGTGGAAATGTTTTCTCGGCATTTGATTCCTCAAAATTTTGAAAAATATCCCGGTGCATCATCAGAATGCATGTGGAAAGTTGGGCATGCCATTTTTACACTAGTAGAAAAGAATAATTTAGCCAGTCTAGGACCTATGCCCATGAAGAGGGCCAAGCGCAGCCAACTGTCGGTTTCTAAACAGTCTTCTGATGCCAATTTTTCAGCTTGTGGAATCCAGTAAGTTAGAAACGTCTGTATGTCTCGCTTCTCCTCTTTAAGTCATAGCCTTCCATATTCATGTACCAGAGAATCGAAACTTAACATTACCATAGCCATGTATTTCCAAAATCAGAGGAATAAAATTTTGTTCACCGATACTGAAAGAAAACGCAGGCGGATCCCAGACAGAATTTTTTTTTTTCCAGACCAGGCAAATGATTCACAGCTTTCATGTGTTGATTTATGCCTGCTGCAGGTGTAATAAATTAATGTCATCACTTTATATCTGATGCAAGCAATCATTTTCTTTTTAAGTCAACTACAGTCAGTTTATAATGAAAGGGAGTTTGTTTTGTTGTTTTTTTTTTAATCCACGCTGCATACAAACGTTACTGAAATACTCGGCGTTTTCTCTCACAAATGATGAAATTGTGATACCCTCATATTTGATGGATTTTCGTAGTTTTTCATAGCCTTTTCTCTTATTTTCATCCTGCATAATATTTTAATTGTTACAGCTAATCAGGGTGTACTCAGGCGATTAAAATTCAGTGCAACGTGGTAAGGTTCTGCCCATACATCGTGATATCTCTCATTAAAATGATAGAGAGGAAATCATTTGAAAGGGGCGATGGCTCTTCTGCTATCTTAGGAATGCACTTTTGAAAAGATGAAACAATCCTATAGACCCATTATGATTTTGACTAGCTGCAATGCAATAGTATGCTTGGGATCATGGGATCATCTTTTCCATTTACAGTCGCAGCGCGTCGCCTCTACCGGTACAAATTCTCGGTAATAGCGTGTTATCCGAACCGCTCACATTACACACCACCCTTCCCCCTCCACTTCCCTTTCGTTTTGGATTCCTGCAAACGTCAGCATTATAGGATATTTGAAAGATTGCACATTTTCATTGGATTATCTTACACCATCGTCAGAATAACATTAGTGCATGGGTGCTGAATGCACCTTTAGAAGTGCGCAGCTTGCAGAGTTAATGTAATTCTTAAGATGGTAAAATATCCCATCGTTAATGCCGTAGTTCTCAAATAAGATTTTTTTAAAAGATATGTTGTAGATGGAAAGCAGAGAAAACATTGTTTCTGACCAGTTCTTGTTTTCTGAAACCGGTTGGAGTGCAGGATTNTGTCATAAATGAAACCGTTTTTTCGCTCTCCTGTAAAGTTTTCTCAAATGCAGTTAGCCGATTCTATCATTCCGACGACGATTTGTCCTTTTTGTAGTGATTTTAGCAGTGCCTGTGAAAGGGAGAATTGTTGGCTTGTGATCGGGGGTAACATCGTGGACGAGATATCACCCTCGTTCATAGTTTCATACACTGGGGTATAATTATCTCATTTTCCCTCGAATGCAACCTCCCATTATAAAATATGGAATATGGCCCTGTTTCATTGATTGTCTTTTGTCGAAAGAATAGGATGATTGATCTCCACGGGTTAATGTCCCATGTTCGATTTAGCCCGTAGCGAGAGTTGCACCCAGTTTGACCTGGCCGTATTTATGAAGGTTACTGAACATGGTAACACATTAGTGGCATGTATCATTATAATAGTTATGATATCTGAAGACCATCTGATCCTCTTACACGGACAGGGTCCTCACTGCAGCTGTCATGTTTGGCTATAATAAATAGTGCAGTGTGCTTCACTTAAAAGCTACTGCCCCTCACTTATTGTCACACATTTCAGGTGACAGTTTCTCATACAAAATTCACTGAACAACTCCAGTCCACTAACTGACATGTTTTTAAATGGAGTTATGAGGTAGGTATCCATCCGCACGTTTTATAAGTTGGAAATCCGTTGTTTTTTTTTTTCGCTTTTTTTTTTTACTAGAAGCTTTATGAGTAATTCTCTCTGTCAGAATGTTAATTAATTCAGGCCTAGATCATTTTGTAGATCATTTTGTGCCCTGGACTATACGTTTATTGCTATTAATTGTTAACACACTTTCTTTTCCTGGCTGATCCAAGCCGAGGGGGCCTTTCTCCGCCTTCCCGTCAGTAAAACAAGTTCTTGAAAAAAAAACAGATATATTAAATGTATACAGTATTAGCAATCTGAAGAAAAATGGCCACAGTTTCCTATAATACTAGTATTAGTAGTGGGGGGAGGGGGGGGCAGTGGTTGCAGGGCATGTGCAAAGAGGCATTTAAAAAAGCCACTAATCCGTCAGGTGTGGATCTCAAATCAGAGCAGCATGTGCAAAGAGGGGACAAGAAGCCACTAATCCATCAGATATTTAGGTATCTCAAATCGAGAGCAGCCTATATCTCGGATCGAAAGTACCCTAGCATGCTCTTCTGTGAGAACTGTGCAAGCAGTATGTAAGAGAACGTACAACAAGGTATGCTTTAGACTTAAGAATGTGGTCAATATCTGTATATTCCCCCTCCCCTCTCAAGGATAGCATGGATGTGCCCTGGAACTAAAGTGTTGGGAGTGGGGAAGCGGTCCGTGACAGGGGCCACGTGAGGGACGGGACTGGATGCTCAGATTTGAGGGGCTTGTCGACCAACACGCCAGGGGAAATTAATCACCGGGTGTTTAATTGGAGCTGCCTTGGAGTGAATTGGGCAAACATTATCCGAGAGCTCTTGAGAGTCGTCTACCCCCATGGAGAACCGACCTCCATAGTCAGTAGAGAGGAGAGCCTCGGTATGTATTTGGTTTTGGCAATTATCCATTGACTTTTATGCAGAAAATACACTATCTTGGTGCCTGAAAAGAGTTGCGATTAGGCGGACGCTGCCCGAAGCAGGTAACGATAAAGAGAAGTTGACAGTAACTTTATTGCTGATTAGTATAAGTATTTCTTTAATGTCACAAAGGCCAACATATAGTGCTAACAGCCGATCAGAAAGTGTTTTTGTGGGCCTTTTGGGCAACAGGAAGAGGAATTACAATCTTTATGTCAGTTCTTAGAAAAAAATTCAACATAGATGGACATTCTTTCAAGAAACTCCTTTTAAATTTATATTTGTTTCTTTTTGTCCCTATTAGAACATGTAAGTCAATCCATTTATAACCTGTTACTAAAATGTTTTACATTGCAAATCAAAGCCGCAAAACGTATGAAGAACTTGTACAAGAACTTGACTCTTTAATGACTTCACATTTTCGGAAGGTTTGCCTCCTTCACTGGTTAAAAAAATTGTTCTGCAGCCAGTCAAAGTAAGACTTATGTTGCCAGACTCGGAACGAAGATATCAAGGTCTGGATGAGAATATGGTTATCCTGTATCGAATTTTTCTTCGTTTCGAAAAGGAAAACGTGAAATAAGTTATCTACACAAAAATATTAACTTCATTGGCGGATGATTAATAACTGTGATTTAATTTTGGGAGGCAGATTTACATGTAGATGACTTACGGTGCAAAATCTTTTAGTCGTGATTTACTCTGAAGTTTGCCATTGCGTAGCAGCGATACTCTTTGTGTGTGTGTGTGTGTGTGTGTGTGTGTGTGTGTGTGTGTGTGTGTGTGTGTGTGTGCGTGCGCGCGCGCGCGTGCGTGCGTGTGTGTGTGTGTGTGTGTGTGTGTATTGTGTGTGTGCGCGCGCGCGCGTGTGTATGCGTGCGTGTGTGTGTGTGTGACAATGTCATAACATAGGTTGGTGAATGAATTATCATCGCACTTATTTACAGTATGAAGATCATTTATTCCAGTGTTTGTTTGCTGATTTCTGTCTGGAGTAGAGATAATGCTGAATAAAGTTACTGTCATTGTTGCAACAGTATCAAATCTCAGGTCAGAAAAATGCGAAGTCGATAAAAGTACCCCTATTAAGCTTATTTTATTATAGATCAAACCGAAAATGTGATGGAATCAAAAAACAACTTAAACCTCAATTTACCTAATTACAAACTGACATATTTCAGGTTCTAATCAATCTGTGTGATTTACAGCAGGTCAGTTTCATCTCTGAGGACATGAGGAAAATGATGATTATGCAACTCCGACGCTGTCAACATATTCCCAGGACTATTTTCAGTTATGTACTTGTGGCGTGTGCTGTTCTTCTGATGCTGAAGATGATATCTGTACTGAACATAAACATGGGCACCGTATCCACGCAGTGTGAGCACATAATCATCCTAGACAAAGCCATCACCAGCTGGTTGTTAAAAGAAGATTTCAGCTTCCCGGGTGTCAACGAGACCCAAATTCTGGAGAGTACAGGGAGAGGCATTGGTCAGGTGAAAAGCCTTTATTTCCTGGAAGAATCCAACTTCAATACTCTTATTCCAGACTCGCCGCAAATCAGTTTGAAGCCGGATGCAGTCCAGGCCACTTCAAGCCCCGAATCTGTCTCTTCATATTTTCTGCCTGGGCTTTCACATGCAGAGCGTGCAGTTATGCTTATGTTATTTCAAACCTTTGTTCGAGCTTGTGTTCGGGCCAACTTGAATTTTTTCCTGTACGGAGGTACTTTGTTGGGATCGTGGCGGCATCATGATATCATTCCGTGGGACGATGACGTGGATGTCATGCTGAATTCCTCGGACAGAACTCGCCTCCGCGAAGTGTTGTCATCAGCAGGAGACGAGTTTCGCTTGTATAGTCCCCAGAAAGAACAGTGGAAGTTCTACTGGCATAAGCCCAACACCTTACTCCACAAACCGTTCCGATGGCCCTACATCGACATATTTTTCTTCCTGCAGAATGACACGCACATTTTTGACGAAACTTTGGCGTTCAGGCGTGACTTTGCTTTTCCGATTCAGGACGTCTTCCCGCTCACCTACCGTCCATTTGCCGGAGCTATGCTTCCAGTGCCTTCCAAAACTCAGTCTGTTCTTGAGCGGAACTACTCTCCAAGTCTTTGTGCAGCTCTCGCATTTTCCCACAAACTTGAATCGCCTTCTCCAAAACATCTTCGCATCACGGTGCCCTGTAAGCGGCTATTCAGTCTCTATCCATTTGTTGTTCGGCGGACGCATGGAAACATGGTTTCTGAGGAATTATGTATTGGCTAGCAGTAACGTTTATGAATATCGATACTTTACTCCCTCTGTGGTAACATCAAATTCACGAGGAGTCATGTAATGGTTAGTGATGGGCAATATTGTTTCTAAGTATCTATACATTACTACCTCCCTAAGAACATTAGATTTACTTCGTAATTTTCTGAGAGAAGAGTGCATTCTCTGGATACAGTTTTAGGCACTACCTGGATACATTATGAGGCACTACAAGCCTATAGGGGAACCTGCAATGCAAGGTGTTGTGTACTGTAAGCACACTACAGAAAAATAGGGAGGGCAAATGAAAAGTGCGTACCATGAGGTTCTGCACCTTCGTTCCAGCATTTCGGAAACGTTTCTTCTTGACACTTTCATATGACAAGGGATATGGCGTTCTTCTGTGTATGTAGAAGCCGCGTTCTCTGAAACGTTACAGTTAGGTACGGTGTTCTCAACTCCCGGTTTACGATATATCCAAGTTAGAAAGAAGAAAGGGTCGTTGGAGATGATTTTTCAATCCAAATATTACATGTTTCAGTATATTTTTACGGATCAGTCTGTCTTAGCTTTAGAGATTTTTATGAAAACGAAAGAGAAATGGAGGAAAAATTCTCTTCACATGTATATATGTGAAAGACTTTCCTCATGATACTAGTACTGAAGGTATCACACCAAACTGACAATGTGTACGCAAAATGACACGGAGAGATTAAAAGCCAGGAAAAGTTCTACGGCAAAAATTCGCCATTTTGAACCACATGTTCTCGAAACGCTCGCATATTCGTTCTTTTTAATACAACAATCCCAAGCCCTTAGTTCCTACATCATACTTCCTATCAAATGGACACGATGAACTGAGCCCCTTGAGTTTGAGTGGAGAATATAAGGTATAAGCTACAGAGTAATAAGACGGGACATTCGGCATAAGAAAAAAAAACAAAAAACGTGCACTTCACCATCTACAGGTCCCTGGCGGAGAGCAGTAAATTGGCGAATAGTGACAGTAGCGTACAGGCTATGCCTCAAAATCAAAATCCTGATCTATCATTCATTCGGTTTCAAAAATTAGTTTTGTATGGGAACTGTTTTGCTACCCCTCCGCTAGGGGCTCTAAAACTAGGCCGCGGACGCATTTTTTTTAGGGTAATTGCCTAGGGTATCTAATCTTGCTACTTTATAGTCTTTTTGTAAGTAAACTTTTGACGCTGTTTGAAGACAATTACCGTATAGGTTTTAGTCAAGGAGTGCCATGATAAAATACTGTGTAAAGTATATACAGTGTATGTATGTGAAACCAGTAGTGCGGTGACAAGAACATTCCCGTCGGCTTTTGATAATTAAAGCAAACTATCTACATGAATATCTTCATAATACACTAAGGAAGACGAAAATCGTCGGTGCCAGTTTGGGATTTTGAGTGAGATGGATTCCAGCGGAGTCATTTCAAAATCAAAAGGCACATTTTCCCCGATTTTCATTTGTGGTTGGAAATCAGCGGGGACTGCTCAGACTTTCGGAAAAATGATATCTCTTTACCAAACGAGCAGAAATGTATCCCATGAATTTTTGTTTTAATTTTTTTTGCACGTATGCCTATGGGACGCTAACATTAAAACGCTGTTGTTTTTTTTCAAATGGCGTCACGTTGTCACGTTCCGATTGAGATTTTGGGAGAATAATGATACAGTGCTAACAATTGATAAAAGTTGATAAGAAGTTTTAATGCTGTCTTCGATATTAACCCTTTGCACATCTGTGAGCATTGATTTCACAATTTCTAATGATAATTTCAACGGTTAAAGCGTGTTATTTTAGGGCAGGCTAACAGGGAAAGCTGTTTTGCAAGCATCAAATCGTTGTCAGCGAATGCTGCACCATGAATAGCAAGTCAATAAAATAATTGATACACAACTGCGGGTTTGATCAAAATTCACACAAACATCAGAAAGATGAACATCGAGTGTCTCAGTGCTTAAAAGCGTAGTAATTTTAAAGATATTATATAAACTCTACAGGTAAACCAAAGCACCAATGGACAACTAATGCAAGAAACACCGATATGCACGAAAGTTGATAAAATGAAGGAAAAAAATATTTAACAAAGAACCAGTGGCCGTATGCATAATCCTTACGTTAATTAACGCACTGCGGAAAACTCCCAGAACATTAATAGTGTTCACTGTAGTTAACGCAATAACGTATGGATTGTGCATACCGCCACAGGACACTTCAGGCTGCAGGCTGGGCTTCCTACTGGGATGCTAACGTTACATCAGTTTAATCCATATATTATTCCTACTGCCTGAATATTGTCTTTCACCTACAAAGGGTAGGCTAAGTGTTCACTTAAACGCGACCCTGAGACACTTTCCAACTGTGCATGTATTTGTTCGTGTAGTAATCGATGCCGCTCAGAAACAGCTCCTTAGGAACAATAGAAACATTGCAGTTAACGGCATTTTCGATTATCCAGCGATTTATATATATATTTACAATATAGAAACATCCCATTATTCTGCCATTTGAGAACAATTCCTTATTAAGAGGAAGTAACTATTAAATGGACTGCAATAAAGTGGACTACTGTATAATAATGTATCCTATTATACATAAACTGTATACTATCTTTTAGGGTGTCAGCCCGTAGAAACAGGTGTAGTATGCTATGTTTATCTTGATTCTTGTCTTCCAGTTTTGAGGTGCTTTCAGGACAAATTTTAAGGTCTTGCCTCTGCATAATGATGCTGATATTGTGGTGGTGTTTATTATTTTCTATTTTAAATTACCATTAGTTGCTGTTGGTGGTGGTTTTTCTGTTGCAGCTGTTGAGACATATTGCTGTGATAGTTGGGCATTTTAAAATGTAATGAACCAGTTTTATATACATAAATAAAGGTGTTTCGTTTGCTTTTATTTTTTTTTTCAGTCTCTTTACATAATACTGTCATCCTAGTACCACGTTTTTTTCCACTGTTACCTTGTAAATTCAAACATAATCTGAGATTAGACTTTATTATTAAACAAAATAAAAAACCTACAGGATATTTTTAACTTAAAAGCTGATGACCAGTTCTATATAGTTCAATGTTGCCGTTATTACTGTATCTGTTTTCCTTATTGTTGTTGCTGCTGCTGTCGTCGTCTATGTTGTTGTTGTTGTTGCTGCTGCTGTTCTTGCTATTGCTGTTGTTAGTATTAGAATTGCTGTTGCTGATTCTGCTTTGTTGTTGCTACTACACTACCAGATCGCTACCTGATTGGATGAACCGGGAAGTAAAACCACAACTTCTGTGAGACCAAATAAAAAACACTCAGAATACAACATATCGGAGGATCTTATTGGCTGCTACTCATTGATACATTCATTTTCATTGGCTGACAAGGTATTTATTTGTGAATTTGTACATTCGTTTTCATTGGCTGACACTGCATTTATTTGTGAAGTTCAGTCAAACTCAACAAATCTAGAACAGAGTGAGCAGTTTCGAAATACTGAACGCAACAAAGTCAAGGAAAGCTGTGTAATATTTGAGCCGATGTGTCTTAGCCATAATATATTAGTTTAATCAACATTTACGTCAGTTTCAGCATGAGCTAACGACATCAAACACGTCGTGATCTGGTAGAAAGAGATGCACGGGTCATTCTATCAAACTTGTTCAGTCAGTTACCGTAAAAGACGTTTTGTTCAGTTGAGCGTTGGCTATCTGTCATATACTTGAATGCATCTGTCAGAAGCATTAAAAGTCTATATGAAAATCCACTGGCATCACTTCAGTGTAGCTGGCTGTTGCAGTAGCTGACGGCTCAATACCGGTGGAATTGCCCGTATATTAACTGAGTTAAAATCAGTTCGATCATTAGCTAATTAGTTATGACGGCACGTGCATTATACCCTCAAAACAGTATAAGCCGCCCAGCGAGGGCCCTATCACGTTCGGTATTTTCTCTTCCCTCGTAGTATCTTTCATTTACATGAAGAGCAAATACATGCTCATTCTTTTCGAACAGCAAGAAATCTTTATATAGTCTAAGTACATATTATTACTTCGCTTGAAAAAACACATACCAATAATTGGGTTACAAACAGGTTTACGGGCAAGTTCAGATAATTGGCGCAGAAATAATCAATGAGCACCATTAAATCCAAATGTGTGGGGGCAGTCTCAGGGATACAGATAACCGACAATTGCCGATAAGGTCAATGGCTTTGAACACCCATGACAGCGGACGAGAAGCTCTCCTTTTTTCCTTTGTTCATGAATATACTAATGAAAGTATATTACAACATTGGATCCTATAATACCAAAGGTGTTTTCTAAGGGACAGTTTGTCATCCAGTCTACTCGTCATTCTCTGACAACCACCACCACCCCACCACCTTTTCCAGCAATTTTGAAAGATTCCTCTCCCCGCCTCCTCCGCCCTCTATTTTTTCCCCAAGGCTCACTGGTGAAATGATGATCTTCATCTAAGTGAATAGTATCTCCCCCACTCACAGCCACACCCCGCCCCTTACTCCTTTGCCCTTCTCCCGCTCCCCCACCCTACACATACAGTCCGCCCCGTTTTCCTAGGTCCCTGGGGATGGTAGTTTAGGGCCTGTAACTAACAATCCAGTCAGAAGGGACACAGTTCCTGTGAGTTCAAGCAAAAAAACGCGGTTGATACCCCCCTTGTTAAATCAGAACGCTTGAAGGCCATCGAGAAAACTAGCTGCCAGCGGCCAGCAACCCGGGTAAAATTACCCGCAAAAACAACAGGATCGATGAAGCCTAATCTAAGAGAGAGGGCGAAAAGGTAAATAAATCAATCCTGAACAAGTAACACTCTTGTAAACGGGTAAGCTCCGCTTTTAGACGGGCTATCCTATTGACATTAGGAACGAGGAAGCGAGCACAGCGCGTTGATGAGTGCCCCGCGGGACCAAGATAAAGCCTATTGCGTAAGTTGAGAGTGAATAGTCTGGATCCAGTTAATGAAAATTGATGTGAACCACGGTTTGGAAAAGTGCTTTGCAAGATGAAGAGGCAAAGCACACTTATTCGTCACACAGCCTAGCATGCAATGCACTTCATTTATTGAACAATACGAAGGATGTGTGGACGAACATAGGCACAGTGCACATGTATTATGGATGAACATAGATCTACAGTAGCCTATATACTAATGTTCATGAAATCCGTCCGGAGAGTTGTAGAAATTTAAGATGTCGCCACTGAATCTTGCCCCTAAGTCCATTTTCAAAATAAAGAATTAAAAATACAAAGGTGAGTTCAAATACGGTAGTAATCAAAGCCTGGCTATAACAAGACAGTAAAGAAGATGAAACAATCAACGAATAATTCGGCTAAACTATAATAATATCAGTGTAGTTTTATTTCCATTGACACCTTGCTGAGAAAGTGGAGAAAAACGTTCCAGCGATCTGGCGTTATAAAATACAAGCATGAGTCTGTTGGAGATGGAAATGGAGGATGACACCATGCTTGGTCAGGGCAATAGCTGGAACTTCTATGATAAAGACTTGGTAACAAAAGTAGCAGCAGCAGCAGTGTTAGTGGTAGGTGTGGTGCTAGTTGTGAAAGTAGTAATATTAGTACTGTAGTGATTTATTTATTCATACAAAACCCAGACCATAGCTGTGGTACACAAACAAACAATATAAAATTATACAATGGCAAAGGGACAGCACATAACATATACATGACATAGTCATGGTACGAATAGACTAAATGATAGACTGTTCACAGACTGTTCATGTACATATACAAAGTTGTATACGCGGTTTATAGTTACGGAAACGGCAGCAGTTATAATAGCTGCAGTCGTAGTAGTGATAATATAGTAGTTGCAGCAGCAAAGCTCGGACAATTTTGTTAATAATGGTGTTGGAGGTGATGGTAATGGTGCTAGCACCATCAACCAAATACAACAATTTGCATTCCTAGACAAGGACCAACAGAGTTATGTGCTCCTGCGATCTCACTGTCATCAATATTCTACTAGCGGAATGAGACAGATTGTCTCGGCAAATGGAATCGATCTGCGCTGATCATAGTGGTCAAAGAACACTGAAGTCGCCAACATTTTAGTATGATGTAGCCATTTTATTACTAGATCTGACTATCGACCGAAATAATAATAATAATAATAATAATAATAATAGTTATAATAATGTGGTTTGTATGTCTTGCATCCAGGCTAATATTTGCTCAGGTGACTTCAGACTGTTATAAATTATAACTCCAGCAGACCTGTTCACTCTAGTTCTTTCGCCATTCCCCAGGTCGCATACAGTGCCGCAGCCATTTATAGGCGCCGATTACTAGCATTCTGACAACATCTTCCACTGCCTATAGCCAATTACCCATTTTACGGATGGTGGACTGAGGAAAATAAAAAAAATGCTTTCCGAAGGCATGTACAACATGACCGTGGTTGGAAAATGCAGGTATCAAAACAAATAACTAGCTAAATAGGGCGTTTTTTGTTTCTACGACGACACTTGGGCATATCAAGTTAGGTTTATCAGTAACTTTTATTAGTTTTTCCTTTGTTCATGAATATATTAATGAAAAGTTTTCTATTGCAACATTGTATCCTATTGCATTAAAAATGGGTGTTTTCAAAAAGGCAATCTATCGTTAGTCTATTCGTCATTCAGTTTCAACGTGAAATTGAGAAAGTTCTTGAAAGTGTCACAAGAAAAAAAAAAGGATTAAAAAAAGATTCTGTATTTCCTCACTACTTCGGATATCCAAGAGGTTGCAGCATTGTATCATATTGTACTGTAAAAAATGTTTTCAAATGGACAGTCTAGATTTAGTCTACTCGGCAATCAATTTCAGGGTGAAATTGAGAAAATTCATGACAGTGTCATCAAGAGAAACAAACATATGGGTGAAAAAGATACTGCATTAATCACTAACTTAATATACTCCAGAAGTTTCAGCAGTGTATCACATTGAATTAAATAAGGTGTTTTCAAAGGAACAGTCTACCATTTAGACATAGTCATCATTCAATTTCAGGGTGAAATTGAGACATTTCATGAATGTGTCACGAAATGAAGAAATATGGGTCAAAAAAAGATATTGTTTTCCCCACTGACTTGAATACTTCAGAGGTTTTAGCATTGTATCACACTGTACTAAATAAAGTGATTTCAAAGGGGCAGTCTGTCATCTAGATCTAGAATACTCGACACTCAGTTCCAGCTTGGAATTGAGAGAGCTCATGAAAGTGACACCCAAAGAAATAAAAAATGAATAGGAAGATACTGTATTCGTTACTAACTTGAATACCCCAGAAGTTTCAGCAGTGTTTCACACTCTACTAAACAGGTTGTTGTCAAAGGGGCAATCTATCAGCTAGATCTAGTCTACTCGTTACTCAGTTTCAGAGTGAAATTGAGAATGTTCATGAAAGAGACACCAAAACCAAAAAAAAAATTTCAAAAAAGGATTAGGAAGATACTGTATTCCTCACTAATCAAAATACTTCAGAGGTTTCTTTGGAGCAAAAGAAAGTACTTCCCTTGTCGCCTTAAGCTAACACTGAGAATTGAAGCTCTATATTATTATCTCTGTTTAGCTTTAGAATACGTAGAGACCAATCGATTCAGAGGTTTACTTTTCGCTAATGGAAGAACTGGAGAGCTAGAGCACGTCGGAGAATAAATATATCTTCGCCGTAGTGCTGGGCGGGTATCGGTAGAGAGTAGTCAATACCGAATATCTTTTGAGTATCGATATCGGCGAGTTCCGATCATAACGAATTGAGTATTTACGTTTTTTCGCTGCACCCTGATACTTCTGCTAGTAAATGACAAAATACAGTAAGATACTCAAATCCAATTATGAGTATATAATGTTTTATTGTTGCACGGCATAACTGGAGGACTTATGGCTGACTTAGTGAAGAAGTCCAGTGAGTAGATGTGTAGTTTTTAGCTATAATTATGCACCAGACAGACAAACCTGGGATATTCTCATTAAATTATGATATTTTTATATGTTTGCAATGTGCAACATTTTTTTTAGCATAACAGAGATTACATGACACATTTGATTGCAGTCATGTGTCATGTGAAGTAATGTACATGTATTCTAATTCGGTATCGATTTACATAAAAAGAACTTGGATATCGCATCGATACCTAAAACCTGGAATCGGTCCAGCAGTTCTTCGCTGCGGGGAGAGATGAAGGAACCGGGGCGTGCTGAGAAAACTATCTTATCTCTTACACCGGGTGTCTGAAGAAAATTCGCCACGGGAATCCCTTGTCCAACAAACTGTGGAGAGAAAAAGTCATTTCAACGTGTATCGACCAAGGCGAGGGAGGGTCCAGCGGGAAATATATACAATTAGACCTGGGCCTCTCTGCTGTCATCGCGATGCCATAGGCGCTGTCCAAAAGGGAAATTAGAGGGTTCAGTCACTTTGAGAGTCAGGTTAGAGGTTGATAGCGAAGAGCAACGAGAAGCATGAATACCACTTTGGGATGGGGGAGGGGTTGAAGATTGAATGCCTAATTTTTTTTTTTGCGGAAGGGGTTGGAGGGGGGTATTTCATTAAGTGTGGATTATCATAGATTTTGTGTTTTAGAATTTTGGCTTCTGCCGTGTAGTGGGTGGGATATTGTCAGGAGAGGAGATTGCACGAAGAAGAGTTAACTCCTTCCCTGCAGTCTGGCTGCACCACTCGAGATTGAAAAGGAGAGAAGAGAGAACAGACACGAAATGTCACTTTGTTCCAGTTTGCTTTCTTCACGAAGACGAATTGCCTTCGTCTGCAAAGAAATCATGAAAGATTCTTCTTTCTTTTGTTCCTCTATGTGCATACTTTTAAGTTTGCATACTGGCTTAGCACTGATGAAATTGAGCAGAAAACTGTGTCGCCCTCTCCCTGCAGTCTTCTGTACTATCTAACCTCACTTTCTAAAAGACCTGTCAAGACGGCGAACTGATAACTCAAATTGTGCAGTCTGTAGCATCTATAGACCACTCTCACCTATTATACATGCATCGTTATCCGGGCATTGCAAGCCACAACTCCACCAATCATTATTTCCACCTTCTTCTTCTCCATTGCCACAGGAATATGATTGGCTGATAAGGTCTGTTATATTGGTTTTTATTGACTGATGCATTCGTGCGTTTTGGAGACTAAAACTGATGACACAACCACGCCATTCTTTACGTTATGCTTGAACATGGAAATGAGCTTTATTGGAAGTGACTAATTAAAAACGGTATATCAGATACAACCCTTTGATCTGTACTTTGGCAGCTTTTCATGAAACATCAAGACAACGTTCATGTGACAGGTACCTTGGTGCTAACGCAGCCGGGTATATTCATGGTGCAAGTCTTGGTCAGCACTGATTAACACTGTCAGGTGCTGGCCATAGACTACAATTGGGCTTTGAAAGACACCACGGTGGAAGTTCTACAGCTACCACGAATACAAAAAGAAACAAAACAACTAAAACTCTGTCAAATGTCATGTGCATGACTGATTTATAATTCTAACAGTCATTATGAACCTGCTTCCTGGCCTGACGGTCACAAACAAATTCGATTATATCACAGTCGTATGTTGTCTAAATAATACTGAAGTTTGTAGGGGGGAATTGTCTTTCGTCTACACAGCCCTCTGTTTCTCTTCATCGGCATCTGTTAGAGATGACACTTTAATATCAACCAAAAGCAAACAAACAAACCCACTGATTCAAGCTTCAAATCTACAATGGCCAATTTCAAGCGTAGCATGGTTATTAAAAGATCACCTTCATCTGCTTTACATCAACCCTAGCACCTCGGTTTTAGACTCCCTAAGCCGGCTTTTTATTAAGTATGAAGAAGCATTGTGAAAAATTCAATTTCTCCATTAAGTACGTCTTTAACGTATGTGTTTTTGTTGTTACTGCTGTTGTTGTTGATGTTGTTGTTGTTGTTGTTGTTGTTGTTGCTGCTGTTGTTGTTGTTGTTGTTGTTGCTGTTGTTGTTATTGCTGTTGTTGTTGTTGTTCTTCTTCTTCTTCTTCTTTTTCTACTATTTCTTTTTCTTCTTCTTTTTTTTTCCCTTCTTCTTCTTGATATCGGAAAGAACCTCTCCCTCGGAGGACGTTATAGTGGAATCGAATGTTCAGTCAAATGGATACGTTAGTTTTTTTTAAGCTGGAGAGGAGAGAGAGAATCTGGAATCCCGATATAACGTGATCCACTGTTAAATGCTAGCAATACAGCGTTATCCCCTATTGTAACTTGGGCTCTAAAGGAACAGCAGAAATACGGCTCCCATATTTGGGGCAGCCCGGGTGGTGAGCTGGCCAGCAGGGTACGCTTTTGCCCACCGCAGCCATTTCAGCTTTGATTTACATTCCCCCAATGTTGTTATCTTTGGCTTTGATTGAGCGTTGGGTCCCCAATCTAGCTTCCATCCTCTCCGCCTACCCCAGACACTGGACACATGAGAACAGTTAAACAGAGGTCGAATACTTGAAGACGTGAGCAAGTGCACGCGGCTTCATTTGAATCTGATTTACATGGAGAATGACGGGCCCTGTCCGAGCCTATATGAGAACGAGAGAGGAGCCACTTGTTACGGAATGGACAGTGTAATGGGCAATGGGTACCAGCGGGGGAAACTGAGTGTGGAAGGGGCAGAATGAAGGATGAGGCTGATGGATGCTCACTGAAGAAGTAAAGTCGTATTTTTGTTTTCGGGCACACATTTATTTTTCTTTTAGTTTGTTTGCGTAAATGATGGTGATGACGATGATGAATGTAATCCTGATTACTGTTACTGTTTGAGGTACGAAAGCAGCAGCGGTAGTGATCATTGTGATGGGTGGTGTTGGTGGGTGTTGGTGGTGGTGGTGATTGTCGAGGTGGTGGTAATATCAGAAGTAATAGTGGCAGCAGTGAAGCGGAGTGTTTAATGGTAGGTGTAGGACTTTTGGTGTGGGTAATTGTTGTAGTACCGTAGTAGAAGTAGTAACAGTGATAGTGGTTGTGGTGGTAGTGGTAGTAGTAGTAATAGTAGTGATTGTGGTGGTAGCAGTTGTAATGGTGATGATGCTGTTGTTGGTACTGGTAGTGATGAGGTAGTCGTGCAGGTAGTATAGTACTGATGGTGGTGGTGGTGGTGGTAATGGTTGTTGTAGTCATTGCAGAAATAATATTAAGACAAAAACAGGCACAACATCTTCCTCTAAGCTCCTTAATGAGAAACCTCTTATGTCCGGC
>JAWQUT010000044.1:2618301-2645263 GCA_033807755.1 Ellobium chinense | reverse complement strand
TTATCTTTTGAGCCTGGGATCTCAGTTCCTGGTCTAGTGATATAAGCCACATTTTGACTGCCATAATTGCAACACATTTACTGTTCTAAGACACTTCACCTTCATAGGCAATCGCTGTCAGGGTAGCCAACTCGTAGATGGGAGCCCATCTTGCCCACATTGCCTGGATAAGCGAGTCTGTGCCACTCTGTGAGGGAAAAAATTAAGGCTTGATAGAGGGAAGATAGATCTAAGAGGACACGTAAATTTAGCTGTAGCCTACTTTACCTATGTAGAGGGTTTTATGTGGTCATGATCATGCCTTCGTCCATTTCTGACTCATTCCTTTCACAACAAGACAACAAAGCTGTTGTTCTATTTAGGGATGGATCCAAATATGAAATGTTTAGGATTTAAGTTTGTAATGTTGAGTTGTAATGCGTCCATCCGCCGTTGACTCAATAAATGGACAGTTGTAAGGCTACACCCAAAGGACATATTTGGAGAGAACCAAGATGGCGTGCTGTTCTTTTATCTATATTCATTCGGGATCACAACTTTTTAAATTTTAGATAAAAAACAGAGCTACCTGCCGTTCTGGCATTCTCACTGAATGGTTGAGAAAAGTGCCTGTCAAAGTTCAAGTTCAAGTTCAATCTTTATTAGGCATACGCCAATCACTTTACTTCACACTTACACAGTAATAATCCTTGCATAATAACTTTTCTAACAAAACACAATACGTATTTTTGCCAGGAGGAAGGAAAAATAACGAACAAGCTGCTTAGAGGAAAAAAAAGACAAAAAAACAAATTTTTTTTTTTAATTTAAAAATCAGTACAATATACACAACTTCAATCTTATACATTTATGTGCACATCCCAGTTTTATTTTACTCTCCTCTTTTCCCCCACCTTCACTCATATAGTCTTTCTCACTTTTGCTCATGGTTTTATGGCGTTTGCTACTTTGAGCATACTTTGAACTGAATTGGTTTTTCAAGCATTTATAAATGATTACTGCTTTTTGCCAGAGAATCAAAAAGAAATTTGTCAACCTAAGCATAATAATAATCACCCCGTCCATTTAATTACTTAATAGACAAATTAGATTACTCAGCACAAAAACCTCCATAGGAAAATCAGTGCGAAAATTCTATGCGAAACACATCCGCCCCCGATAGCATATTGAACATGATTTCCTTTGATAAAAGGAGGATATTTTCTGCAGTTTTCACAAGGAGTGCCGTTATGACAAATAGTTCTGTTTTTAACCTAAAATACAACATCAATGCGCAGTTTGCAGCTGAGCTTAACCACCTGTGATCCTTGATGCATATAGATTTCATTTATAGGCCACAATCTTGCACAGTACGCTGAACCAGGTAAACTGCCTTTGCCCCCTGGCTAGTATAACTGCATTTATTAAAAGAATATTGATTCTTTTTTTGTCTTATGTCATTGTCGTTATGAACTGAGGCGCAGTCACATCACAGAAACCCATACGTTTGGCAAGGTCTCAGCTGGTATTAATTTAATGTCTGCAGCATGCCTGTGATGGGTTGGAGCAGCTATAGTTGTACAGAAGGTACGTATTTATCGGTAGTCGCAACATGAAAGCTAGCGGTCGAAATTGTCATACATAGTGTAAACATTGCCGTAATGGTGTTGAAGTAATAATGGCTACAGGCAGTGGATATCGATGAGAAATCCCTTGAAAATGATTCATTCCCTTTGCTTATCTCTAGCACGTGGTTAGTGCGCAGGAAGAACGCAGGAATAACGGGGCCGACTTAAAATTTCATGTGCTCTTTAGATTCAGGTGCTTCGAAAAGTTACATTCTTTGGAAATTTTCAACTTCCAATTCGGATTTATAAATCTGCGAAATAACCTACAGCCTAACACAGTCAGTTGGGCCTACGTAAAGCTTAAAATGTTTATATATATATTTTTTTCCTTGGCTTATTTTGCTACTATTTTTTTAAAAATGAAATCAGTTTGTAGTTGTGTTTAAAACACAACAGACTTGCATTATATAGGCTTAAGAGACGTCTCACTAAATCTGTACCTGAACAGCATTCTGTGGGCTGCAAACCATACATGATAAGAAAATCGAACAGTAAGACACCAAGCAATTATACAAGTGACTGCATTAGTATAATTAAATTTGTATTTTCCACTTAAAGTGGTTGTGAACAATGGTTTGTTTATTCCTTCAGTTTTAGCAAGAAATAATTCATGTATCTCTGAATGCTAATATGTCAATAACATTATATTTGCCAACACATCAACATTTCTGGGGTTGTCCAGCGTTCGTCCAATCCTTTTTGTGGCAGTCTACGGTAAATGCAACCGTCATTGTCATAATCACTGTGAGATATTTCACTCATTTCCACATTTATTGGGAACACAACTTTTGTAAATCAGGCACACAATCACAGTCAACAATGGGAACTGACAAAAGTGCGAAATTTATGCAAGCGAATATTTGTTCTCCTCAGACATGTAAATTACGAATCAATAGATAGACATAATGAGCAAGACCCACCCTAATTAACAATACATTCATGGATGTAGGCCTACATTTGCTCATAATCTGCCCGCGAGCCCGAAAATAAAAGAACGAATTCGCAGGGGCGTCGTTTCCTTATGACTGCGGATAAGACTCGGACTTTATTTCTGTGTTCGGTGATGATTGAATATCATTGGAATATTGGTTGGCTTCAATTTTAGCGCATTTGCAGTGCATTCGAGCATAGTCCGCATAGTATAGGAGAGGAACTGAAAGTTCGCATGTTTCCCTTTATATAATTTGGTGGTTATGATGTCACCTCCGGTTTTTGACCTTCTGAGGCGAAATCGAAAGATGTGCTGCGACCAGACGCGTAGGTCTGTTCAGTCTAATGATGCTTGTGTTAGTAGATTTTGTGTTGTGCTCAGTGGGAAAAAAGAACTTGTTGAACAAATAAATATAGTAAAATTAATTGTGTGTATAAGTGTGTGAGATCCGTAACTCTATCCTAAGCTTGGTAGTTGTATGTCAGTGAGTAGTGATTCTAAGCAATTTTCATGACAGAACATGAACAAGCTTTTTGCGAAGTATTTGTCGCATGGAAATAATGCATAAGGACAAGTCCTATCACTTACCACAGCAATGGCCGTGAGGACTCTGAAGACAATAATGAGGACAGGATCGACCCTGGCAACTACTGGTAACAACACAGTGGTGATTCCTCCGGCTAGCAAACACAAGGTCATCAAAAGGCGGCCGCCATACCTACAGTGGAAAATAAAGGTCTTGTTAACTCCTGTTCCGAAATTTCTGTTTGTATAAGACTAACTTTTCAATGGTCTGTTCTGCACTATTAAAGGAAATTTGTCGCGAAATGTAGGCGTAATAATTTGTAATTCGATGGTCATAGTAGTAATTTATAGCAATAGGTAATGATTGTAGCAACAGTGGTGCTTGTGTTTGTAACTGCTGTGGTTATCAATGATGACAGTGATGGTGATAGAAATGGCAGCAGTGGTAGAATCAGTAAGAGCAGTGAGCTCAATAGGCTAATGATGAGCTGGTAAATATGCTGTAGATGTTGGTGCCGACACGGGTGGTACAACTGATACCGTTGTCACCAATCACTGTAGCTGGTGAAATAATGCTACGTACGGCAATGTTTTCCATACCTTGTAGTGAGATAGCCAACGATGATGGGCGTGATAATTGAGCCAGCGTTAAAAGCGGATAAGACGAAGCCTTCAAACACTGAACTCCACTGGAACTCTTGACTCTGAATACATGGGCAATCATAATCAGTAAATGAATGAATGAATGAATTAATTAATTAATTAAAATTGTTTAATGGATTAATTAATTACTCACGAAAAAAGGAATGAATAAATACATGAATGGAGAAACGAGAAAAATTAGCGAATGAATGAATGAATGAATGAATGAATGAATGAATGAATGAATGAATGAATGAATGAAATTACATTAACCAGAGAGATATGTATTTGTTACCACATTGTGATAGGAGCATCTTTTTCTCGAAATCTGCGGGTTCAACTGTAATGATGGGAATTTAGGTGCAGCAGTTTGCATCAGAGATTTTACAGAAATACTGTGTGTACGTTTATACATGTAGACTATTCTCCAACTAGTATTTCCCTGACATGAGTAAAAATATGATGAAAGGCCAGTTACCGTTGTTGTCACGTTGTTGTAGGTGATGTTGCCGGTGTTGTTGAAAAGATCTGTTGTCACCCCCGTGGTTTCATATGTCATCCCAACAACAGCTATGCCCATCAGCTGACGCAGGGCTGTCTGCGCAAACCGAGCGAAGAAACATAGGTATGCTAGGCTCCAACGGCAGGACGTGTATTTGGCAAAACATGATTCAGAGGGTGCCTTTTTCTCAAGGTGTTCGGTCTCTTCTCTCGAAGAACGTCCATTCCAGTTTTGATGATGTGCGTTGCCATTTGATAATCCATTGGGCACGTAATGCTGACTGGCTGTTTTTGAAAAGGATGTCCTCTTGTTACCTTCCCATTTCCGAAAAAGGCTATTTTGATTGTCGTCCGAAGAAGCACTCACATAAGCTCTTGTATTAAGGCGAAGTCGATTCATTACATTCAATGGTCCTTGATTCTGATTTTTATCCCCATTTTGTGATATTGACAAAACTGAGCCGTTACCAGAGGCATCGTTCTCTGTCCACCAAACACTGTCTTGCTCCGAGTTATGAAGAGGCCTGTTATCCAGTCTCTCAGGAGTTGTTTCTGAGTACGGAATATGGCGACGAGCAACGTAATCGCTCATAGGATGCGGATTAATGCCTATGTTATTACCGTTGCCAAAAGGAGAGTGCCAGTCAAATTCAGTCTTTTCTATACAGTCTTGTCCCGAATGCCCTTGAGCTTGTAAATCTCCTGATTTCCGCGACCTTTTTGGGAAAGTGTGAAAGTGACGAATGTGGTTTAAAAAAGAGGAAGGCGAATTTGACCTCATGATGTGCTCCTCAAACTGAGGCTGACTTGCAACGGTCAAGAGCATTTTGTTCGTTGTTTGAAGGTCTTTGGTTGTATTAAAATTGTGGTCATAGTCTTTGGCAGTGCCTACCGGCACACTGTTCTCCTGAATGTGTGGCAGTACAGCCCAGTGCGAGTCAGTCTCTAACCGGTTTTCCTGAAGGTTGTGTCTATCCTCAGAAAGGCTCACCTTGTCTTTTCCTTCGCTCTGGAGATCGTGCGGCGCAATGGGATCATTATGATCACCAATTCCTTTCTGTACATTTGCATGCAATGCAATTCCGTCACCATTTAGTGTCCCTGTCATTTCTGCCACACCTTCGTCACGGATGTCAAAAGAGCAGTTGACAGTGTCTCCTTCGCCGTCGTCGAACCTCCTGTATTTCATAAGACAAGCGGTTTCCCTCATGGTTTTATGGCGTTTGCGAGAGTCTTTTATGATGACATACACAGTCACAATCAGACTTAATACTGTTTAATCATTATTCCTGAAAACACAAAACTCAAGGGCGAAGATCGTGATGATCTAAGTAACTTGCGGAGCCCGAGAATTTCTCTAAGGCTTAAGAGATGATAGTTTACGAGACTTCGGTTAATTTTTTTTTTTCAGAATCCTGCAGGAACCATGGCAGCACACTATTCTGTTTGATGCCTATCAGTTAAATTAACAGTCGCCTCAGCGGTAGTTTGAATTCAAAATGTCCAGTCAAGTTCAGCCCCTACCGATTATTAAGTTGTGCTAGGCCAGGCTACGTTGACAGTTACCATTAACGCTCAGCACATCTGAAATGTTCTGTAACTTCATACCAAGGACTTTTCTGGCAGAAGAAATTTGGTCGTCTTTTATAGATTAAAAAAAAAAAAGCACATGAATACATTGCACACGTTACCAGCGTCCGTTTACACGGGACAAATACGGAAACAGGGAAAGAAAATACGCGTAACAAATTAGACCCACGTAACGGGCTGCAGCTAAGCCTAAACATGCACAACAATAGAGTCTGGTTGCCTCCGGCAAAGACATTTTTAAAGTGTATCTACGTGAACGGGGGTTACCTTCGATAGCTTGAGAAAGGGTTCGTTCCAGGGAAGGGGAGAGGAAGGAAGTCGATCGGGGGAGGATAAGTTTCGCAGGAGATAGAGCGCATTTTTATATCTCCTGTCAAACTGAATGTGGTAACGACATACCCTGTCTTCATTTAAAGAAAAAAATCTGTCTAGCAGTTTTCTGTGGTTCAACAACTTAGTATGATGCAAGTTTTTATCCATATTATTTTGATACGCCAACATTGATTGTGAGTTTTTGTTTCAGCACTGCGTTTGGCCGTAATTATGTGCATCCATAGCTGTGAAAAGATGAAGGTCGGATAATCTCGTTATTGGCTTAAACAAGGTCTTCTTCCCTCTCAGGGGCAACAGAGAATTTGTTTTTCCGATAGAAACACGAAATGGCATTTAAATCTTTTCATCGGTGTCTCTTTCAAAACAAAAAAAGGGGGAGGGAGGGGGGAGGTGCGGGGGCTCAATATGGGATTAAGACTAAAGAAACAACACCCTTTTTGCTCTCATTCATTCACTGGCAAAATTAGACTCACACCACAGATCTTAGCCCCTTTCATCGTGGCAAGTTTTTGGCCCTTTCAGCTTGGTGCAGTTGGAGGCCCACAAATCAGCGATAAAATTTAATCCCACAGTTCAAACCAGCGATAAATAATTATTACAGAGACAATATGCCGCCGCCTTTGATCAGGTGAAATAAAAATAGCGATAGGGGAGGAAAGATTGTCGGTGTAGAAGTTGCAGGAATGAAGTTCAACTTCGTTACAAACTGTCAAGGTTGTCACATTGTTAATTTGGTCGGTTAGGTCTCTTCATTTATCTTTCTTGATCAAAAACATGTTTAACAGAGTCCATTGATGACTAAATCGGGTCCGTCATATTGGGTTTGAAAGGATGTCGTGATATCTTGCGTCACATCTTCTCACCCTTATCCCCTAGGTATAAAGTATGATTACTGCAACTTTCATTGACGTAAGTGTTACATTCTTGTCACAGCAAAAAAAAAAAAAATGTAAAAATGTGCCATCGGGGGTCAGTGTGTTAGGGTGCACTTCGGACCTACGACTGGTTGACATACCTTTTCAATATTTTCAGTCGTGGCATAAACATACCAGCTACATGATTGAAATTTGCAGCATTACCAGACAATATCCAGCTGCTAATGTGTGTAAATTCTAGCGGCATCAGGTTTGAAATTTTGGCAGCTATTAAACTTTAAAATTAAGTCAAGCTTTTTTTTTTGTGGAGGGAGGGGGGATGGGGTGGGGAGGCCATCCTTTGTATTAGATTTTGTGATATATATTTTAATACAGTAAGATGTCCAAAGGACACAGGAGAAGAATTTGAAGTTTTCAGATAACATAGACATTAGAAGTAAAGAAATCAAACCAAAATAATAATCTTGAGCATGGACGGCCATTAGCCCCCGTGCAGAACAAACGTTTTCATCCGCCCTCGTTCCTTTCATGTTTTAATTTTTAATATGTAAAGTAAGATTTTACTTAGTTCGCAACTCACAAGGGAAAAGTTCTGATTGAGCAACGGAGGATCTTTAGTCCTGTACTGTTATAGATATTATCAGCACAGTGGTGCAGTGCAGTTACATGGAGTGATTTGTGTTACAATATGGTAAGTTAATGCTGAAGTGACAAAGATATAGTCATATTAAAATTCTGTCAACAGCAATCTTCCACAGATCAGTGGGCGAGGTATAGGCAGACACCTTAGACACAAGTCAATTGCTCGACTAAGTCTAGGATTATGAATCGACAGTGAGGTCAGATACCCAACAGAATGACATAGCAGAAAGTTATTTCTGAATTTATTAAACTGAATTTCATTATGTATAAATCCTGCCGTTTTTCAGTTGAAGGAATTATGTTCAAATACACGGATTACCATTCTTATTAAGGACAGGTGAAAACCCTATACACTATAAAGTATTTATAGTTGTTTTCATCAAAATATACCTCCTTATAAAAATTAGGCAATTTATAGATAATATTATAGATAAAGAGCAACCACAAGTTTTTGACAAAATAGATTAGTGATTATCTGAATGTAAAACGATAAATAATGTACATTTGATGATAAATATTGAAATCCTATTGAAAAGGATAACTCAAAAAAGTAAGTTCATTTTGTTTCAAATTTGATACACTGCTTTTCTGTATAGTTAACCCTCTAGTGCCCAGCCCTATTTACAATGGCACAAAAAGTCCGAGCTCCAGTTTTTGGATCACTTCTGGATCCACTATGCTGGAACAAGCATCAAAATGATAATAATAATAATAATGTGGTTTATATGTCTTATATCCAGGCTAATGCCCGCCCATGCGACTTCACACTATCATGGTGGGGGATGATCTTGGTTTGCTTTTTCTTTGTTCCACGAAATGTATCAGATCTGATACGCTGGGCACTAGAGGGTTAAGTTGAACTACACTTTCACATTAATTTTGTATTTAATTTTGGTGGCAAAAGTCAGCTGTCAGTTAATAATTTATATTGTTTGGCTATATTCTTTTTGTAACGAAAGTTTACACGCATTATGCACTAGTCTAATTGTCATGGGTTTGTGTTGATAGTACTGCACATGCTCATTAGTATAGAGATGGCTTACTCAGTGCCAGATTTCAAGCTGACTGGACCATTAGTTTTTGAGACATCAGTGTCAAAAGAGTTACAATAAATAGAGGGTATTAATTGGGCTCCACCTCCTCTCAAAAGTAAAAATCTAATATTTTATGCTAGACCTACTGTACTACTACAAGTATTATTTTCAACAGTGATATAATGCTTAGCATTATCGTTACCACATTTGATTTTTTTTAACATACATTTAAACATGTTATGAAAGGTTCTGGAAGACATTCTCGGGTCAGTTCTGATCTTTATTAAAAAAAAGTCTATGCCAGTACGATTGAACCCCAAGAGCAAAGCTGGATAAGTGTATAAAAAGATGCTGTGTTGAGTTAAAAAATAACGTACACAAAATTCTCTGTGGTTTATGTGTTAACATTACCGATATGATTTGGGTCTACCTGCTGCTAAAAAAGTCTTCAGCAAATCGTCATACATCAGGACTCCAACGGGACGTACAAAACTCCCTTATTACCTGGGATCTGGTATTACTGACATATGACTTCTTGTCTTGAGTTGACAGTACAAGTTTCGTCTGTGAACGATTATGATTGATGTTGTTCAAATACCTTACATCTTTCTGTTGAACTGCACTCAACACAAGGGTCCTTAGTAGTATGACATGGAATGCCAATAAATTACTTGTCACAGCCAGGTGACTGTAGCAGGTGAGTTTTTTCGAGAAGAATAAAGTGGATGGGAGGAGAAGATAAAAATAAAAGTGAAATTAAGACTAAGCATGAAAATATACTTCTGAAGCACTTCACAGTCATTCTGTTTCTGTGTTTTCAGTAATTTAGCGTCAGTTCTAATTATATCATGATATTTATTTTATTAAAGGACCAGTGGCCGTATGCATAATCCATACGTTAGTTAACATATTGCATAAACAGCAGTGAACACTACTAATGTTTGGGGAGGCCACAGTGGCGGTATACATAATCCATACGTTAATTAATGTATTGCGTTAACAGCACTGCGGTGAACACTATTAATGTTTTGGGAGTTTCCAGTGGTTACCGCCGTGCGTTAACTAACATAAGGATTATGCATACGGCCATAGATCACAATGAAAAGATACCTCTAACACTTGGTAAGTCTCTAGAGGTTGTCGTTCGATTGGTACGTAAGTACTTTGAAATATGGAAATATGGGCGGTGCTGTGATTTATGGGCGGTCTCTTTAAATACTTGGAATGCTTTTCTCTTTACTTTTCCTCCGGTTTCCGCACGCTCAACTGGTATGTTACTCAATGCCTTACAGGACGGTCCACAAATATTCAAGGTAATCTCTTGCGTGTTCACACATACTTGGGATAAACGGGGGTCAGGTGAAGTTGCTTAAGCTTTTTTTACCATATCTTAACAAAAATCGTTCTCATAATATTATCTCCTCTTCGGTGATTGTGAATTAGTACAATTATGGTAAACACTGCGGGATTGATTCTAAAAAGATTTGAGACGGTCCATCTGTGTACTTACACTGTACAAAAAGGTCAGTTCAACAGGTATGAAAAGGAATCAAATGTACACGACGGCCGATTGGTGTCAACAAGACGTGAATGCCTGGGCCCTACGACAAATTACTGTATCAGCATCGGTCTAACACAGCATAGCAAGCTGCCCTTGTAAGCATATCACCAAAATTGAGGACAACGACCTGTACTGATTTAAGAGAAAAAAAAATCTTACCGTTATTGAACCGCCAGAAGATTTACATTTATGTTACAATAAGCACCAGAAAAGAAAAAGATAACAGTCTTGAGGAGTGAATCAGAATTCAGCCTTGATCAATCTTACTCGCTATCTTAACACAAGGGTTGCTACTCTTGGTGGTTTTTGCACCTGATTTGGTGAAGTCGACCCGGTTGTGGTGATTGGTAGAAAATTTACGAAAAACCTAGCGGAAGAAAGAGTGATCGAGAAAGAGGAGTGCCGCAAAAAAAAAAAAATAATCCCGCATTAGAAGTTGCAAAAATAAAGTATGGCAGAATCCTTTTTAAAAACTACAAAACTGTGAAAGAACTGCAGATCGTAATCTTTGTTCCCATAATAGATCGAGATTTTTTGAAGTACAAACTTAAATCAAATCTATATATTATCTTTGTCATGCACAAGTGCATAGGCTTGGCTGTAATCCTTTCCTGTTTTATGCAGTTATATTATATGTGTATCATGACGATTACCGATCTTAATGGTCGATGCATCTTCTTTTCATCATATTTAAACCTAATATTTCCCATGCTTGTTGGGTGCTAATTCGCAGCTACAAGCTTCTTAACCACACTGTGTTAGTCTTAAGTTTTAGGGCAAAATGTGCGTTTATTTGTCTTTTAAAATTTTACACTGCTTCCTTGAACAAACAAAAAAAAAGTTTAAAAAGGAGAAGTATCGTACAGTCATTTCGAAAAACAAAATGGAACAATCTAAGTTTCGTTTTAAAAAGTGCTGTGTTGAGCTAATTACTTCAGTTTTGATTTGAAGCTCAAATAAAATGAAAATTAGAATGAGATCGAAAGCGATCTGGTGAAATTTTGGTCCCTACTCTGGTGAACAGACAAAATGTAAAGTGGCAAGCCCGCTTAAAGGCATGCTCAAAGACCTAACAGTCTCTTCAGGGGAGGGCACTAGTTCCACTGTCATTTGAACAGAGAGTCTGTACAGATTGAGAAATTAAGATTTAAGGAAGAACTGGATGGAAACAGGACAAAATTGTAAGGTAATATGTTAGTTGTTACTGTTAGGTATAATACTGTTTGTAATACTATGTATTCTGCATTTGTTGGAGGGAGATGAGGGTGGGTGGGAGGGTGCGTGTGTTAAAAGCCCTACTGGGATGGAAAAGTGAGCCTGAAGGAAGGATGAAATGGATTTCTTATTGTAGCACCGGTATGAGGGCTGTGGGTGGAAGGAGGAAACTATTAACCGTGTATAATCGGGTATCAGGCGATATTTCTACAATAGACTAGAAAAATGGTAGAATTTTTCTTTCTTTTTTTTTTGAAATGGCCAAGTTGGATCTTAAGCCTTTTTTTCGACAAGGGCCACTTGTGCGTATAGAATTCTTGTGGTAAGAACATAAAGACTGAAAAAAAGCTGGACTACACTACACCAGACTAGACTAGACTGGACCTGACTAGGTTTACGCTTAGATCTTCAATGTACAAAATCGGGCAAAATCCTGGTACTTTCCCAGGGTTATCATTTGATGTTTGGGTTAAATTTAGGAGTAGGGTGAATGCGCACTGCGGAGCTAGAGTTGGGGGCAGAATTGGGGAGAGGAGCTAGTGGGATCAGTTCAGGAAAAGAAAATAATCCACTTCTCTGGAATGTCCCCGGGAAGAATCCCTAGACACTGAACGGTAAATTCAAGAAGTTACCTAAAGATTTGCTCCACAGACACCGGTTGTTTTTATTTTTTCGGTATCATATTTCTAATGATTTCAACTGAAATGAAATCAAGAGACACCCTCTGTGCTCTCTGAGATACGATTCTTCTGCTGATCGTAATTTTCTACAATCATCAATTGTTCCGTGCTTCGACTAGTTAATAGGTCTTTACATGCATACACATTGTGTATAACAATGTAACAGAAATGAAACTGACGGTGTCTCATGTGCTTCTAAGTCACGAATTTGATAAGGATGCCTTGCTCCATCTCTGGATTGATGGTAAACACACAAGGAGGCGTTGGTGCATGATGATGAGCTGATACCTGCATTTTCAGGTATCGTGATATTTAACCTTTGTGTTCCGAGAATCGAAAGTCGAATCTATTGCGAGACTAATACTTAGTAGGCTTTCGGTATTTCCGATACGTTTTAATACTGGTAACCGGCCGGTTACTAAGGGTCGGAATAGGATCATTTCGAAATCGCCCTGATACTAGGTTATTGTAGCCCGCAGTGTGTCAGGAAATAGGCTTATGTAAAGGGCTCCATGTCAAAGCGCATGATCCACCATAGTATGAGATAGAACATGTCACAAGCAAAATGAGGGACAAGACATGACGTCGGTTTACATGGGTTATTTTCGATTTTGACCTTCCGATGTCCACGGCCTATATCGTTGAAAGTCTTACATTTATTAATAATTATAACCATGCCTATTATCGTAACCATCATGTTGTACACAAAATATGTTTTAAGTATCTATGAGTGTAGTGAGAGCGATTAAATAACTTAGACATAAGAGCTGAAGAAATACAAGTATGAAAACAAAATGTTAATGCAGGAGTTATCTCATATCGAGGCAAAAGTGATGGTAATCATCACAATCATCATCTCTATTATTATCACCATCTTCATCATCGGTAAACGCACTCTGAATATTTAACAAACTTCATTTGGCATCACTTCATGCGCCATATCGTGCCAGAAATGAGACGCCAGGGGTGGTAACGTCACTGCGTCACCTACAGGTCGGTTGTCAATAAAGTGCCAATACCCTCAATGAAGCCGAGCTTTGATTTGAACACGTCCACCCTTGATCCCCCTGTTTGAACAGTTTGAACAGATTTTTCTTGTTCAAATAAAATGCAGATGGCGAGAATTGGTAACGCCAATCACATTCAAATTTGAGTGATAGTAAAGGGATGGGACTTTTTATTTCTCTTGTGCCCATTTAAATTATGGCATTTAAGGGGTCTTCGATATAAACTTGTTCAATAGTGTGTATGATGTGCTAACACAAAATTAGGACTTAATACGTTGAAAAGTCTAGGTGTTAGCCGAAGCCACACAGAAACTGCTATAACGATCCGTCCCTTTTGAACAATTACTCTTCTGTTCATTATGTCAACGTGCTGTAAGATGCAGGACACCCTTTCGAAGGTGTTATGGTGTAAAAAGAATTCCTCATACTGATTTTTTTCTTTTTTTTAAAAACTATTTTCTTGTGGATGTCAATAAAAATCAAGGCTAGATTGAAGATGTTTTTGGCTATCCAAAATGTGTGCCTGAGTAAATCGTCCATATACCGGGTGGCCAAAAAATGTTTACCAGATTCAAAGTCTGTTAACTTCATGAGTTAAAGAGAAACGCGGATAAATTCTAGGCCTATTGATAGACAGATGTAGTTTGTAATGGTTGTAAATTAAACTAATTTAGGGCAGGGGTGTACTTTTATCACAGAGAAAAGCAGTGTCAAAATATGACGTGCCGGAACCAATGTGTTAAAATAGGTATTCAGTTTTCAGCTGTGATAATTATATAACCATAGCAATTAAATATGCAATATTCGTAGGCAATATCCATCTGTTATGTATGCCAAGTTTTCGCTGTGTGTGATTTGGATTATTGACGTTGTTTAACTTTAAAACTTAAGTGAGAAAGCGACAGGAAAGAAAATGAGAATACAAGAGGGAAAGAGAGTGAGAGAGAGAGGGAGAGAGAAAGAGAGAGAGAGAGAGAGAGAGAGAGAGAGAGAGAGAGAGAGCAGAAAGAGAGAGAGAGAGAGAAATGAGAACCCTCACTCATCATCATCATCATCATCATTATCATCATCGCAACTGCTTAGCTCCAAAGGCGCATACATATCAGCACCAAGGACAAACCAACTACACATTAACAATAGTAACAACACCATCGATTGAGATTGACTGCTGAAAATGCGTTTCGACACCACCTGAGACAGATCAAATATGGTGACCAGTATGGTTGTATAATATTTTCTCTTACAGTCATGTGAAAAACACCGTTACACGTCAGCAACCTTTCAGTAGCCATTACGTCATCTTGTGTCTCAGAGAAATTCTGGTTGTTGCGAACATCTACAAATGACTAACAGCTTGCACTATTTCACTCTTTAATACTGTAGGATGGACTTCAATTTGTATTTCATGGCAACGTGTGATTGGCCTAAGGTAGCCAGTGTCTTCTCCATGCCGCGCTAGTGTGCGATTCGCCCTTTAATTTCAAAATCTTCCCTAAAATGCATTGAACCCGCGCCAATGTCTCCTTATTTCCAAAGTTTGTACTACTTGAGCAAAACCTAAAATCCCTCTAAAAAGTTACAAATCCCCCTCAAACTTTTGACAAAGGGTGGCGGGGGAGGATATATCTTCTCTAGCTTATATGACCTGGAGAAAACACTGAGTAACACCAAACCAACGCACGATAGGTCAACATTTTTCAGTTAGTTAATTTAAAGAAATAATTCAGGTAACATTCCAGTGAGTAGATACCACGGTCTTTTTTTTGGTAGCTAAACACGTTAACTGATTTTTTTATTAGTACATAATGTGTCTTAACTCTTTATTTGGGAATGTGTTCTTGAAGTCAGATAGTGGCATGCAAGCATGTTTGTCACTTTAGCTTTGGGCAAACAATACTACACCACTCCTATCGTTCGGCAATTATTTATAGATCATCTATGTTACAGTATTATTGCGTTATAAGAATGCATTCTTTCAACCTTAATTGTCACATTCAGCTATCGGCGTTTAATAAAGTTCACTCCTCTCCTACTGTGCAACACTCTTGTAACTGACCACATCTCCTGCCGAAGATGCAACAACATTAAACTGAGTTCTGTTTACACTGTTATTACCTAATGAAGACCGCCTTCATGGAAATCCCTGCGAACTGACAGTTATCCTGGCCTAAAAAATTACAAGTTGACGTCAAAATATTTGGCAATTCGG
Organism: Ellobium chinense; assembly: GCA_033807755.1. Lineage (NCBI taxonomy): Eukaryota > Metazoa > Mollusca > Gastropoda > Ellobiida > Ellobiidae > Ellobium > Ellobium chinense. The sequence goes on along the minus strand of JAWQUT010000044.1, from coordinate 2,629,911 downwards.
CAAACACATCTTTTAGATACTAGATTTCGATCTGGTCTATGTAAAAATGTTTTTATTACGGTAATCTTCAGTCTGGTTTTTTGGGTTTTTTTTTTGGCAACTTGGCGTGTATGATGAATAATTATCCTTCCAATGTCTTAGGAGTAACAAGAATATCACAGCTCCCATTCTTGTGTTCAATGTCGGGAACTGACTTCAATGTGACCGTAACTCCAGATTATTTTCTGTAGACATCCTGGTACATGCATCGCCATCGACTGATCCGTTTGTGTCATGACATTAGGACAATTTAGTAAATTCCCTCGAACGGATGAGTCCACATTCACTTATGCTCATAAGCATATAAACACGCACGGACGTGCGCACACTCCACAAGGGTGACTGGTCTCAGTGCTCAACATGTGGAATAATTCCACGCCCTCCGAGTCATCCAAAGCTCTCCCCCACAGATCTCAGTGATGGTGCCACAAGGGTGCCAGTTGTCACTCTCTCATCATCGATGACAACATATAAAGATAAGGCTTGTGGTAAAAGGAAATTTCCTTAACTTCGTTCACTGCGTAAATGAACCTGTGAAATTCCCCCATAGATTATACTGTGACTTGAGGATGCACAATATCCTATGCACATTTCTGTTCGCTCTTGAAGCTGTCATTCTTGTTTGTGAAAATCCATCAACACTATTGCTTTTAAGACCCCTCTGTTTCATAACGCCGAAGGCCAACAACTCTTGACCACCTCGCCATTTTCAGTGAATTGACGTGACGGGCTGATACCTTGTACAAATACTGTCACATCAGAGAATATCCAAGAGTCCTCTTCAGGCCTGAATGTCATAATGGCTTCGTCAGGCGTCGAAGTACTCGTACATCGATGAAACATCGTTGTCATGGCTAAATCATGGTTAAATACGAAATCATGTCCTGCTCATCTACCATTCATTTGTTGCTTTAGGCCCACAACAAACACTCATAAACAAACGGCAGCAACAATTAACAATAACAGGGCTTGCACATCGCTGCTGCAATCAGCTAACTGTTTGTGAAATGACAGCGCCACATGCAAGCTATGACATCATGGACCTACTGGAATTCAAATCCGTACCCGTAACATTAGTAACAAACTCCACTGCAGTGAATGCAACGCCTGATACAAAACCCAGCACGATTGACTTATATTATATCATGTTCATGGATTTCGTTGATCAGTCTATAAATTCCTTCCTCAAATCCTATTCCTCGTTTTCCATGCACGAATATGCTTTGCATAGTCTATGGCACATCGTTTTAGTTCATTCTGGATTCAAAGTAGGTTGCACAACTGCTAAGCCTTCCTATATCCATTTTTTTTGGTCCCTAAGCTTAATATTTCTGAAACTGTGCAAACCGGGCACAGGAACACAGGCAGAAACAGCTTTTAATAGCTCTTTTACTCAAACATCCTGACGAAAATGTTCCTAAGTCGGATTTCTTTAGTGACCCCGAAAGTGTTGACTCTATTCAGAGACCTTGAGAGGGAGTCTGAATCCTCATTTGATGATCATATTATAAACTCAGCCGAGTCACTGATGTTGCTGATAGGTCTATGACCTATGATTTCATTATGGTCTGGGCAGCTTTTCTTTTCCTTTGCTGAGTAGCTCTTTATTTCCTTTTGAGGAAAATGATTCAAGCTCCCACAATCTTTAGGAATTCTGCAGTTGATGTTTCCAAGTTCGAAGTGGAAAGGCATGGCATCAACTGAATCTTTAGCTGGCTGTTGGCGTTCGTCTATTAGCTAGGTCGTCAACTATGAGATGCTCTGACCCAGCAATTGGCAGACCCCTTTGTCTCTCGCTGTAGTGAGCCGCGTGTAGAGCTCTGCAGCCTCCCACGTCATTAAAAACCAAGGGACTGCCTTCATGTTCACCACAGCTTGCCCCATTTGCTCAACAGTCTATTCCCATAATATTCTGTCTCCATCCTATAAAATCAAATGAGAAGAACAGACTTTACTCGATGTGAAATGTCCAGTTCGTGTCGATTAAGAGGGTCACCTTATATATTTTAGTAAATGTGGCAGCCATGTTTGATTGATTACCAAAAAAAAAACAAACCAAAATCGTTTGCAGCGAAAACTGGATTATGAAATTCAAAAGTGTGCTCATCAGATACGCCTAACTGCGTGACAAATCAGACTCTCTGATTAGGTTTTTTTCCGCCTATTAGAAGGGCAAATCACTCATTAAGTACAACCCAATTAATACGCCAATATATAAAATCACCCAGTGTCAGGATGTAGAAATATATAAAATGACCTGTGATCTAAATAAAGCACCCAATTTTAAAGTTTCAGGTACAATTTAAGTCTTCTAGATAAAAAAAATAAAGTGTGAAGGCTTATTTATTAGCACGCGGTCAAAACCAGCCAAGTGAAAAACTGGGGACCAAATCACAATTTGAGGTGACTTTTTTTGAAAGAGATTTGTGTTGACCCCCCTCCCCTTTTTTTTTTCTTCCGCTTAAAAGATCAGGCAAAAGAAGTACTTTAACCTCCATGGGAAAAATTTCCCGAAATCAGAGTGGTATTTGCAGAATAACACAAAATATTAATAGGCCCGAAAGAAGAAAAAAAAATAGGTTCCAATAACCTTAAAAGTCTATATTGAAGAAAGATAATTCATTATCAGTGGTCTCAAATTTCCTTAATAATTATCTCCCATGCTTTGCTGTATGCTTTAATTAAAACGGATCTTTTGAAACGGTCTATTTTATTTTTTTCACTGGAACTTTCGTGCTGTTAAGCTGATGTGCCGTAGACAGCTTATGTGTTTGCTTCTTTCTAAGCTGATTACTACAGATTAGATCTTTTATCGAGAGATGACTGGATACTGACGAACAGATATCAAGCACTGAAAGACTTCCGTTTGAAACAGTAACATACACCTGTGGTTTATTGAGGTCTGAACATCTACAACAATGCTATACAAATTGAAGCAAACACTATATAACGACACAACATTGTATTATGCTAACCCTCTAACTACATTGCTTAGTTTTTACTGACTCCTAGACCAGACTTCGATATTCGGTTAAAAACTACAAAGACAAACTCTCAACCTGCTGGGCTGTGATTACTCTGGCATTCAACCTACACATCGGGACACACGTTAAAAATCACCAGCATTCAAACGAAAACACTGAGATAGCAGCGCCAACAATTACAACAGCAACGAGAAGAACATTGGCAGCAATAACAACTATCATATATATTTTAATGAGACCTGTGAGAAGATAACATACTAACAGTGCTATGTACTCCTTAAAACAATATAGAACGTTTTTGACATTACACAATAACTACAGACTTTTGGCGTGGGCTTTGTCCATATTCCACATGTAACCAAACTTTAAGAGTCAGACCTGAAATTCTGAACCATATTCCTTTATTTCAAGACTCTAAATAGTAACTCACAGCCCTCTAATTTATGCTATTTCCATTCCAATTAGACCCTTTTCCAGAACTTTGCTCTAAGTAATTTAACGTTGCTCCTTATTATTCATTTAAGAAGAGTTAATTTTAAAACTCTGTCACCACTAAAACCTACAAGTATCTCTCCAGTACGTTCCACTCAACCAAAAAGAAGATGCTCGACTCGAACAAATTAACACTATTACAGGCAGAAGAAATAACTATAAGTTTGGAAATGTGACTAGTAATAGTACGGTCCCACAATCTCGAGCGCAACAAGTTCTAACAAGCTCACAAATCTGCCAGCGCTAAGTTTGTAAAAGCTTCACTCTGTACACGCTTGATAAAGGAACCGACGTCCAAAGTAGCTCTCCTGCTAAGTTTCTCCTTCTGTTTGCCACTACGTCTTCGGGTACTCGCTGGAAAAGACTTTACTTCCCTTAGAACTTTCCCATTCACGAGCTGGTACGGTCTGGGCCTGAATTCCTTGCTGAGGGCAGACACGGAAATGTCTGGCTCGAGCTCTACGGCATCTTGTACATTTGCTCCGTACGATGCCTTCGCCCAGTCCTGGATTTCCCCCTTGGCGAAGAGGACAAAGATGACTCCCCCGATTATGTTGATAGCGGCCACCAGGTAGAAGACAATGGACCAACCTTGGCGTGAACCCTAGAAGAGAAATAATATCGACAAATTAACACTTTTTTTTCACCTCGTAGCAGATTCAGATGTCACGTAATCTTCTGAAATTTAGAGGCATGGCTCAGTTGTTTCTGGCTTAAACGGTCCATTAAACCAATAAGAATGCAGAATTGAAAGAGCCATGTGTGTACATATCATGTTAATATTACTCTATCAAAGAAAGAATTTTATTTGTAGGAACAAGCTCTCAAATGACAACAATGTCTCTGTTCTAATTATCAAATTATAATCTAAAGACAGTTTCAAACTGAACGTCCTAGACTATTTGTTTAATGGATGGTTTGGTTTAATTTGTTTTACTGTCGTAACTGTTCTTGAATAAATTTGGTAAGATCATGGCGTACAAACCTAAGGAACTTCATGTTATCGTGGGTCAAAGCCTCCTTAAAGATGAGTGTATTATGAACGTATATATTATTATGTTGCTGTGTCTCCATGTAATCATGAAAGGAGAAGAGAAGGGAAAGAGGGAGAAGTAGGGTAGGAAAGAGGACGGAGCTATTTATACTTGTCTTTTAAACATTATTTTGACCTATTTGGTGTGTGTATTGTTTTGTTGTTTGTTTGTTGTTGGTTTGTTTTGTTTTTTTTTTTGGGGGGGGGGGGGGGGGGGGAGGGATCTTCTTTCTTTCCCCTTGGTTATCAGTCGAACATGCCAATCCAGTAACACCCTCACGCAGAATCTTACCCCGGCTATCAACAAGGAAGTCAAGATAGGTGCTGGCAGAGACACTATGGTGGCTATTGTTGATATCACGCCATTCAGTAGACCAGCGTACCTGCAAAGAGGAAGACAGAGTGCATGAAAACACAAGCTAGGCCTTACACAAAATTTGCAAGATTCATTGTAACGTACGATCCAGCTGGTTCATTATTGATGAACATTACCTATATATCCATCAATGCCATGATGTTATATTTACGAGCCATGTGACTGATTTTTATATCGTGTCTCTTGCAGTTATACATACAGGCACAGGGATGAAGATTATTCCAAACTGTTGAAAATGATTAAGGCTAGACCTAGCAGGATTGCTGTGCAGTGAGGAAAAAAAAGAAAATAAATGAGGTATATCTAGACTATTCCAATACTGTTGGGAAACATTAAAACTGGATTACGCACAGATCACGTGAACATTGTATGGAAATACACGATAATGGAATAGCGACTCGTGGTGACTTGAACAGTAGAGCATTTCAATACCAGAAACAAAATCTTCAGTTTGAAATTATTAGTATAAATTATTGATCATTTCTCATGATTGCTCACTTTTCTAATGTCAGTGTGTGGTCGTAGTTGATACAGTAGTTTTGGTCCCTCGATCACGTGATCTGATATCCAGAGTTTACGTTAATCTTTCTCTCTAACAGTGAGGTTTACTGTGGCAATCAAATATTTGAATTTTTTGCATTTGACAGTGGAATGCATATGATTGTTCTCCTGTGTTTAAAAATGTGAGACGAGAGAGCATATATCAGACGTATGCTCTTGCTGCTTTCTGTCAGTTAGCGTGTATTTTCCCAATCCCTCTCCCCATTTCCTTTCCCTCCATTGCTATTCTCATTGCCAGATACCTAGCATCGATTTAATAACGCGGATGCCAATAAACCCCTGTGTTTTGTCTGAAAATTCTGACTCTTGTGTTTGTGTCTGTCTTCTTTCCTCTCTCTCTCTCTCTTCCCCCCCTCTCTCTCTCTCTCTTTCTCTCTCTCTCTCCCCCTCTGTTGTTCGACAGTCTTAAATCATTCACGTATTTCAGCCATATTTCAGCCTCTATATTAAGGGGATAGACTACCTTTATTTTCGATTTTAGAGTATTACTGAGGTGCTCACTGCCAATTTCTAATCCAGTTTAATACATGTGGCATGCAAAATTGCGCACCAAAGTGCTAGATAGTGCATTCTCTTTCTGTTGTGGATGTTGAGCTTAGGAAAGATTGATCTCAAATTACAGTCATTGCTTCATCGCCAAATTTCACACAATAAATCTGGGATACTTTGTTGTACGTAGTGACAGAGGGGTTTTCAATATTTATAATTCAACACTAAGCTGCGTGGATCCGAGAGAAATTATTGTCTCTCAGAGACATACAGTGAGAACTAAAGTTAGAAAAAATAAACACCTCTATCACTGTGTGCTGTTAATGTGTCTTAAATGTAAAAGGTAAAATTTGATGGTGAAGTAACGACTGTAGTTTGAGATAGACCTTTCCTGGGATCAATATTCACAACATAAAAAAGCGCACTCTTTAGCATTTTGGTGTAAATTGTGCTGGATAAGAAATGAGCAGTGCGCACCACACTAATACAGTATAATCTACAATAGAAGAGTATTCAACCCTTAAATGCACACAAACTAGTTGTTATCACCCCCTCCTCTCCGGTTACTTCACCAGCTCTTTCATACTGTTGTCCAGCTTTCTTTCCTCATTCTATTTTATGTCCTTTCGTTCTTTCTCCCTATCTTTCCTACTATCTTTTTCTTACTCTCTCTCTCTCTCTCTCTCTCTCTCTCTCTCTCTCTCATTCTTTCCCTCTTTCCATTTTTTTCTCTCTTTCTATCTTCCAGCTTCATAATAATGTCACCTCGGTGCAATATCCAGTAGATTGATCCTGAAGGCCACTGATGTCAGATTTTGGAAGGAGAGAGCTAGCACCATAAGAGAGGTGGCCCAGCCAGTAGACAGTGATGGAATAGCTGCTATAAATAGGGCACACAGAGCACAGCCAAAACAACCTGAGACATTATGGAAAGAAATATGAAAAAGTGAAAACAGAGCTTTAATTTATCTCGTAGGGAACTTGTTTTATTACCGTGCCACACAGTGTTGCACATTGTATTCATAATACACATACACATATATATATAGAACGTAATGCTTATACATAAACATAAAAATACACAAAAGTATTAATGAAATCCCTAACAAAGTTACTACTAGCCGCCGCACTGCAGCACCCTTTTTCTTCTTCCTCCAACCCCCAGGTCTAAAAACAGGATTTATTTATACGTGGGTGGATCGTGGACGCAAGAACAGATCCTGCTACGTGATGATATGACGAACCACGACATTTTCCTATACAATGTATCAGAAGCATTCAAATACGCCTTTTGTTGCTGTTGTTGTTGTTGTTGTTGTTGTTGTTGTTGTTGTTGCTGTTTCTGCTAAGAATTAATTATCAAGTATCAAATATGCTTGACTTTCAGATAGTTCCCCCACCCCTCCACCCTCAAATGCCTTAAGCTGCTCCCGTCATGCTAAAATAAATACGTACCGGCTCCTTGGAAAACTTTTCTCGTCCTTCCTGTTGAAATCCCTTTCAGGAGCATCCAGTCAGAGAGATAACCAGCAACGATGCCGGACACGATACGGCCAAGAAAAGGCAGAGAAGAAATCAAGCCGTCCTGTGAGGAAACAGAAACGTTGCATGGAACTACTTTGACAGAACCTATCTGAATCTTTTCTTCAAAGTTTTCATGTGAATAACGAGTACATTCCAGAGAATGTATCAGCGCAGAGGCAGCAGTGTATATTAACAACAGTCAAAACAAGAATAGTAGCGGAAAGAAAGTGGAATTTATAACTTAAGTCCGCCCACAGCTGACAACGCAGAAATCAATGAGAATATCTGTAACGAAATTCTTACATGGCATCTGTTATATTTATTTATTATTCAATATTTCATTCATTCTGTTCATCTTGGCGATAATTATTCATTTCACTGTGACCAAATTAAAATTTATGTATTAATATGTTCATCCAATATTAGTCGATCCTATGGTTTCGTAAACCAGTTGCAAGAAATTCAAAGGTTTTAAAAAAAAAAAAAGCGGTATCATATATTGTCATCTTACCATTTCCATACCAAAGTCAAACAAATCCGCAAAGTAGCGAGGTAGATAAGACAGCATGAAGGAAAGGATCCATTTGTGGGTGATGTGGCCCATCAGGATGACCCACACTGCGGGGGACTTCAGAATTCTCTTCCACGGGGTATTAAGAGGCTGAATGAAAGAGACCGGCAGAAATCATTGGAATATCGTGAGTATGCAGATTTTGTCACATGCGAACTGACAGAAAGGTAATCTTGAGGCCGTGTTCAAGGGCTGATCGAAAGAGATCGAAATAGAATAGTGGAGCCCTATATCGGGTTGTCAGCTCTAGATAGAGTACTTTAAACGTTCGAGAGCTTGCTCATTACCGATGGAATCTCTAACCATCGGAAGAATTACGTTAGTGCATTGGTGCTCAATGCATCCTAAGTAGTGTTCATAATGCAGAGTTAATGTAAGTCTTATGATGGTAAGCGATCCCATCGTTATTGCGCAAACTCCCAAGTAATAGCATGCTCATAGGTTGAACGGTATGGCTTCTTCGCGAATAGTACAAAGAACATGCCAGATGCTTGCATTTCAAGGTGATCAGCTTGCAAGCTGAGCATTCTACTCCTACTTCTAAGTAGACTTCACAGCACTTTAATCCTTTCACTCTTACCGCATGAATTGTCCTCTGTTATCAGTGTGTGAGCCTACACAGCTGTTCACCCGTGACTAGACCCATTTTCCAAGTGCTCATATTATACTCTGATATCAAGACAACATGGTATCTTACAAATGGTGAAGCACTGCCAAAACAGGTGTCAACGCTCTTGAATTCAGATCGTGCACTTGAACGGCTGATCGAAGTCGTGTCTTTAACAAGTGTTACGCTTTTGTTCTCTTTTGTTACCTGTTTGTGATCGTCTTGTCTTTCAGGTTCTTTGTTATAGGTGATGATTGCCAGTTCTCTCTTGGTGATTCGTGGGTGTTTTTCAGGACCGTCATATACCGCGTAGTACCACAGTGGAGCCAGCAGGAGACACTGAGCACCTGAGGAGGAGATGAGTTACCTACTGGCTTAAGATCACGCAAGTCACTATCACTACTACCAGCATCAGCAGCTCTTGGCACATACTACTCAAGGTCTGAGTATATCCGTCGGAGACGTATTCCACCTCATACCCAAACCTTCCCCGAGCAAAGTTCTCAGGCATGGCCAAAATTTTTAACGTTACCTAGGCACTTTAATGTGCATTGTTTTAACAATACTAGCTTAGAATTATCAGGTCTCTAGATTCTTCTCTTTCCCCTAATTTCCCTCTCCTCCCCAATCTCCAAGCACATCATCTTGATACTACCGAGGCTGCAATGGATACATCATCTAGAGAGCGGAGATCTCCTGAGTTCTCAACCCCACCCCTATTCTCACTCCCATTCATTTATAAACCTAGCAACAAAACCGTAATTTAAAAAAATCATTAAGTCCATATACAAGTAAAAACAGTCTAGATTAAGGTGTAGTCAATAGATTATGATCTCCTTTTCTTTAAATGATCAAAGAATTAATTAGGTCATTGAATTCTTTTGGCTTACCAAAGATGTAGAAAATATAGGACCAGCCTTTTCCTTCTCCACCTATAGATGCCAAGTAACCACACACGAGGTACGTCAGAACACCAGCCACACTTAGACCTGTATGAATGAATGAATGAATGAATGAATGAATGAATGAATGAATGAATGAATGAATGAATGAAAAATGGCCCGATGAGACAAATAAAAGGACTGCTGCAATCATATTCTTCTTTACATTGTCTTAAATATCCCCAGTCGTTTTACAACACCCTTTCATTATTTCAGTAGCGACAACAACAAGAGCCGCAGTAACTTGAACAGAAAAGCAACCTCATCAACAAAACAATAATGGCAATAAACTGATCACGAATACAGCGTAATAATGATAATCCTAAGATCATGTATAAGTAAACCTAAATATGATTCAGCCCAACGACACAAAACTTTTTGAAAAGTGTATAATGAATGTATCAAAAATAGTCAACGTTTCGTGTTTAACACTTTCTCAAGACTAAGATCATGTATAATAATGTTATATATGATAATGTTATAATGTTATATTCCTGTGCAATGATAAATTTTAAGGTCATTAATGTTTATGCTACCTGTATAAGCGCAAGAAGATAAGGAGGCCTTCTCATATAGAGGTGCCCATCTAGCCAGCATGGCCTGTATCAGCGAGTCTGTGCCACTCTGAAACAGATGTCACTGCTATCAACTATACATTGCCAGAAATTATATTCGTTTACAGTATTATATTATGGGATATTTTGTCATCGTGTTCTTGTAGAATATGAATGGAAACCTTACAAAGTACTTTTAGACAACGCTGTCTCCTTCGAAATTTATCTTACGAAGGAGGAATTCCAAATCATCAATTTTAACATGACTGGTTAAAGAACTATTATAGTGTGGATACGTGGGGAAGAACAGTTGGAAGTAGTCTAGGTTGACTTTTTTTTTCCCTTGAAATTATATGCACATACATTTACATTAAAACATGAAATCAACCCCCTCCACCCCCCTCCTTTCCCCACACAAAAAAAAAATCTAGAGCTACAACGTTGTTTGTTTATTATACAGAGTTTCTTCCCATACTATCTGCACAACCACTATGACATCAGCCTATTAACTAATAACACAGATAAGCGATTGTTTATCGCTGGATTAAACTCAAGCCGCGTTATCAAAGTGGTCCATTGTGAAAGTAATCTAGATCTAGTCTATATTGGGAGTAGATCTGGTATGAAAGCTGTAATCCTCTCCATAATAATATGTTGATCTTCAAATAACTCGTGAGGACCCTGGGCAAACCAATGGCTAGATGAAGTTCGTATTGGAGCTAAACACTAAGGCGTTTTTGGAAAAGAAAAAGTTGTATGAGCGTACCGTTGTGTCTGACAGAAAATAGATAAAAGTAGATTTGCATTTTTGTTATACAGTGTGTTTCACTTAAAACAAAACCAAACTGCAGCTTTTTTTTTTCCCTGAATAACTCTCAAGCAACTTCAGCACTTCAAAAAACTTTCCAAAGTTTTATCTCAACAGAATTTAATCAAAGGAAATTTGGTAAAAAAATGGTCAACATTAAAATTTGTCCAGAAATTTACTTAGCAAAAAATGCGATTGACTAATTCTCACTTTGCGTTGCTACACGATTAGCATAATGGCAAATTTTAAATATAATGCTTTTGCTGTTTCTTAAGACAGTAAGAAACATGCTTCGTTTTGATTAATCCACAATTCTATAAATAGAGCGTCTTTTTGATGCTTTGTGATTTTTATTATCTGTGTCTACTTTTTAAAAATGTTTTTCTTTCGCGTACTTATTTCATACCAAATTCCTTTCGGATTAATTTTACTCTGTAAAAGTGTTAAAGAAATTGCTAAAGTTTCAAACAAATTATTCATAAAGAAAATTGAAGATTAGTTTTTCTTGTGTGTGTGTGTGTGTGTGTGTGTGTGTGTGTGTGTGTGTGTGTGTTTGTGTGTGTGTGTGTGTGTGTGTGTGTGTGTGTGTGTGTGTGTGTGTGTGTGTGTGTGTGTGTGTGTGTGTGTATGT
>JAWQUT010000044.1:2608763-2618214 GCA_033807755.1 Ellobium chinense | reverse complement strand
GTGTGTGTGTGTGTGTGTGTGTGTGTGTGTGTGTGTGTGTGTGTGTGTGTGTGTGTGTGTGTGTGTGTGTGTGTGTGTGTGTGTGTGAGAGAGAGAGAGAGAGAGAGAGAGAGTGTATGTTTATGTGCTTACATGTGTTTGTGTGAGTATGAGCGCGCACGCTTGCTTACTTGCTTGCGCGCGTGTGTGTATGTGTATGTGTGAAAGAGAGAGAGAGAGAGAGAGAGAGAGAGAGAGAGAGAGAGAGAGAGAGTATTTTTACACTAATAATTTGATTTGTTAGCAGTGGATACAACTCAGGGAGGAAAAGATTATATATTTCAAACTGAAGCTGTACGCGTCCTACCTTTTCTAACTGCATAATGCAGAGGAGTAAACGCAGAAGGTTACTGGGATATAATTATAGTGATTATTGCTAGAGGAGAAGGGAAAGTGTCATGTGAGGCAAGTGGGGACTCCGTGAGAAAGAGTACTCGAGACACGGACCCTTTGACTTGAGGGCAGAGCACAGACTCCAAATTTCCCCATCATATCTACGCTCTTGAGTACAGACTGCGGATTTGAACGGTCAGACGAAATCTATTCCTTAACAAGAATTCCAAGCTTTGTAGCTGTCTATCACTGGGGAACTCACAAGAGCCATCCCTGTGATGATCCTGAAGACAATGATGAGTGCAGCATGGGCCCTGGCTGCGATGGGTAACAAGATGGTGAACATGCCACCGCCCACCAGGCACACAGTCATCAGCTTCCGGCCTCCGTATCTGCGTGACAAAGAACAGACTCATAGTAAATAATATCATGTATCCGTAACTCGACAGATTTCCGTGAACGTCAACGTTAACTAACCGCAAACCTAGCACATGCGTAGTGATGTCTAAGCGTCATTTTCAGGCACTTTTGTTCAAGGCTGACTTAATTTTACACCATGGTATCCCCTCCCTAGTTGCTGCTAAGTGCATAATATCACCCATGTTAATGTATAACGTCGTATTTCACATGACGTTTGAAGAAAAACAGGGTCGTGAAAAGCCTTTCTATTGATATGACGAGACCTAATATTTTATGAAGTCGTTACGTGCCAATTTTTTAAAAATTTTTTTTGTTTAAAGTGTGCACATTAATTTAGATACCATCATTTGAGCCAGCTCAAAATTCTCAACAAAAGGACACATACCAACATTTGCATTTTTGCCAACTTTGTGAAATACGACGTTTTACATTAACACATCCGGACGATACTAATATATCTTTGGACTTAGCAAATAAAGTTTCAGGGGTCTTGAGTACTGAGTTAACATTACGCTCAAGGAATGCAGTTCGTGACGCTGTGGTGAAGCTGTCCAAGCGACACAAACTGACACGGGCAATTTGTTAGATATTAGGCCCAGGCTCTTAATTAGATATCAAGGGTGGGACTTGCTAACGTCTTGCATTTGTCTTGCTGTTTCTTCCAAAATTATTTTATTGCTGCTCTTCCCCCTCCCCCTCCCTCCTCTTTCCCCAAGGCTCAAATCGTGGCGTCTGAAGTCATGATCGTGATTAAGACAGGAAAAGCTGGAAACTACCTAATTAATTTCACACTAGGATGTGATAGTCTAGTGATCAATTAAAACCTCGAATGAGCTATGACTAATCTGGCCGGGCACAATGAAAGCCGCAGTCTCCACACACTTGTAGCCAATCCAAATAACACTGGCTCGTGATATTGTATTATGTAGTCCTACCCATTGTACTTCCGCTGAAAATATATACCTAGCAGCAATCCAAGACGTAAAGTAAGGGTTGTGGGTGAGAAGGGGAATGGTACAGCATGGGAGGTGGACCTTCTGTGCCTTATCAAACAAATGCTCATTGATGCTAATCACACATAAATATCTGTCTTGGTGGATGTATTGTATTTCGCTTGTTAGCTGCGTGTGACTGCGCTGTCTTCCGCTGCCAGCCCTTAATATTGTCAGTGTTGGCATTGAAAATTTATAATATCAAAATAAAATACGATTAAAAATGAAGTAATGCAGTAAGTTTGAGATTTACATTACCAGAGTGTGAGCTAAAAAGAATTATCTGGCTGGTTCCTAGGGAGACCACAAGTCAAGACTGGGTTCTATCCTAGCTATCTTCTAAAGGGCGCCCAAAGTAATGGCGTAGACACTTTTTTAACAGAATGGTTGCATGGAGTGTCTAGTCTTGTTACTTTAAAATATTTGCAGCAACCTAGCTCTTATTATATCGATCAACTCAAGACCATCATTAAGTTTTAGAAACCGCCTTAAACAGCAGAAATCTGCTCTTCTTCCCTTCCCCCACCCGTTCTTAATATAATAGTGTAATCGCCTCAGAAGAGACAAACGCAAGCTTCTTCCACCCTCCCTTCCCCGACCCTCCGAACACTTTCCAAATGAGTTTTAACTGACACTAAAATTTGCCCATTCCATTCCTTGATCCATCTCTCAAACCATTAACACTGATTGAGACGCTAGGCTTCGTTTAACATAATATGTCATACCTGGTTGTAAGATAACCCACAATGATTGGGGTGATGATGGAACCCATATTGAAGGAGGCTAGAATGACACCCTCGAGTCCCGAGCTCCATTTGAATTCTTGCTCCTGCGTGAACGAATGAATGAATGAATGAATGAATGAATGAATGAATGAATGAATGAATGAATGAAATACATTCAAATCCTTGATCGTAAGATAAAGAATGAATGAATGAATGAACGAAGATCTATGACACCCATCATCTTTATTCCATTTCCTGAAGAGTGGTAGGTACCAACAGGGCAAGTTGGTAGCTGAGACGTTAAGTTCACCTTGGATGTCCTTCAATGTTAAACAAATGAATTGTTTTCTATCACCGTTGGCCAATAATTGTATAGTTGGGATGATCTCTCTCACATTATAGCAAAAAGTAGACGTTGATGAAGATGGTGGTGGCAGCATGTTGAAGCTGACACTACAAAAAGGGACTCTTTCTCATGGTGACTGCTGCTGGCTGTGACACATTACGTGGGTGTCAATTCGTCACCACGATGACGATGTCGGTGACATCCTGAATGCGTGACTAAAACAGAAATTCAAAGTCTAATTGAGGATGTGGCCTAATCCCGATATACCTGATACTAGCACTACCCACGCAAATGTGCGTAAATATTTACCAACTATCTGCCAAAGTGCATCGACAAGCGCTCAAAGTCAAAGTGCGCAACAGTGCGTCTGAATAATATTGTTGCTGGTCACTGAACGCACCAAGGAGGATTTACACTAGAGTACTCCACTGATGAGCAATCTGTGTCACTGAAAATTGGGGCAAAATGTGGGCTGAAATGATGAAAATTGCATTCCCACTAGAACTAGATCTAGATTTTGCTGGCTTCCTCACTCTGCGATTACTTCATTAATCTCGCAAATTTACATTACGTTCCTACGGTTTGGTTTTCAAAATGCTCTCAAATTCTATCTCTTCCATGTAATTTTTGGTTTTATAGGGTACTTTCATTCTTGGAGTCTGCTCCTGATGACGTGGTTACGCTTTGAGTTCATCGGTATGGAGGAGATTTAATGCCCTTACGCTGAGAGCAAGTCCAGTGTTACTCAAGACTTAGGAAACCAGTTTGCAGGGCTTGTCTTGTCACGGGCGGAAGATTGATGGAAAGAGAAAAAGTGGAAGATGCTAATTAGGGGACAGACGATGTCGTGTTGTGTACAGGAGCGTAGAGAGTTAATGTAAGTCACGAAGTAAACAAACGCCAGTCAATTAATTTAAGTACACAGGTTGCCAAAATGCTCTTGACCCTTATGGCGCAATAGGAGGATGAGTTAAAAATAGACTCTGAGATACAGAGAGAAAAATGTGGACTGGGTCGCTATTCGGATACAGACGAAAAACTACAAGGTCTCTGTACACATTGCACAGATTAAAAATCCTTTGACAGTTTTAAAGCCAAAGAGTGGGCCTGGCGGCCGTTGTCCAGGCAAAACTGTTAAGGAAATTATTTTACTCAGTAATTTAGTCTTAAATTGGGTAAAGCGCAATGTAGGCGTTATTGTGCTGAAATGCCGTAAAACCATAACTTTAACAAACAGAATTTCGATGGTTTATGTTTATGCAATCAGGATAATGTGAAGAGCTGTTCTATGCTCAGTGGTATTGTTTGCAACCTTTATAACAAATGTACATGTATCAGATATTGTTTCAGCTGCAGCAACGATCATTTTCTATTTGTATGGATAAAGGTATCCATAACATTACCCGTATCAACCAAGACCTCTAAACAGAATATAAATTATAGACGTGCCTGACTTCTGTGTTCGGGTTGGTTGATTACTTCTATACTGGTACGATGCATTATTTAAAAGTCATGATCAAAAATGGACTGGCCGAGAGCACTGTCAGTAAAAGGATTCTCATATTGCTCGTCACATGTATAACAGCCCACTCATCCCCATTTACAATAAGGAATAAACAGCAGCAGTATTAAATGTCATTTGCAAAGGTGTTGGATTCGCCCCTCCTCTGTCACACAAACCCCACCCCTGATGAGGGATCTCTTCCTGAACCTCCTAAAAGATCCTGACTGTATAGGACCATATGGATGGAGCCTTAAGCACGTAGTCTAAGCCTGAGGAATGAAACGAATGGGTTTACCAACGAAGACTTAGCCAAGCGGAATGACCTTTCTCCTGACCTCGTTTGTCACAGCATCATGGCGCTCTTACAGAATTTTATTACATACATCTGAAATGTACAACTTTGCCTACTGCAAGGACGTTTGGTTGTTTCTGTTTTCACTTCTACCAAGTACTTCCCCTGCATTAATGTTATTTAGACTAAATATTAATGCAACGCACGTAGTGTGGAGGTAACACACTTACAATCAAGCACGGTCTGGGCATGATTTATAAACTTGTTAAACTTGTAAACTTGTAAAACGCTATTTCTGATTGTCCCTGACTTTGCTAACGATAATGATTGTTGTTACTTATTGCACTGTTACTCATGGCCTGTTAAAAGATGAATGTACTTTTATCCCAAAACCCATGGCATTAAGATAATACGAATAATACCTATTGCCAGCTATCAGATATTTCAAAATATACAGTATTTCACATTACGGATGTTTTTAACACGTTTCAAGAGCAGAAATTGATGACAGTGAATCTTCCTTAAACTGCTGAGAAGAGTCGCATTTTTGTTGTCTTCCAAATTGGTTGCTGTGATGTTGTATTTAATCAGTCATGATTGTATATATATACCTTTGCTCATGATAGTAGTTCTAATTAAATTCCCGTAACAGGTAGAGAGTTATGTCAACTTCGATTCTCTTTTCACAAAATAATGATGATGATGATGTAGAGGAGGAGGAGGAGGAAATAATGGTGATGACAGTGATATTAGAATGATGGTATAAAGACAAAGCCTAACTTAAATAAATAGACTATCAATGCTCCCCAAGCGTAATGAAAATGGTAAAATGAAATTCAAGAGGAAGAAGATGAAGAAGAAACTGAGGAAGTGGATTAGGAGAAATAGGTGAAAGGTAAAGATTCTTACCGTCTCTGTGACGTTGCTTGCACTGGAGTTGCTGGTGACGTTGGTGGAATTGGTGCCATCCACGACATTCTCAATCGTCATTCCAACTACAGCGATGCCCATCATTTGGCGCAGAGCTGTCTGGACAAACCGTGCCAAGAAACACAAGTAAGCCAGCTTCCATCGACAGGACGTGTATTTGGTGAGAAATGGCTCTGATGGCGCTTTTTGATTCTGTAGTAGAGCTTTTCGCCCTGGTTTTCCATGATTCTCCGTTCCATTCTTAACAGGGGGGTGGTTTTTATCTTGGACACTGTGGTTATTTCTCTCGTTTGCATGCTTTGTGTACAAATGATGATGCATCTGATTTTCACTATTGCCAACGTTACTGATGCCTCTGTCGTTTTGTAGTGGAACATAGATGTGATTGCTGTTGGACGGGATGTTGTGAGGATTGAGATGGACATGGTGAAATTTGTCGATGTCCACCAATACAGGCTCATTTCTAGAGGAACGGAGATCTGATACCTTTGGGATGCCGCCAGAAACCTCATGGCGCTTTGATGGATGCTCACCGTGTTTTGAACAAGAGCTGTTTGAATGTTGGCCTACATCACCTCGTTGCTCACCCTGAGAGTTTGGAATCTGACAAGGGCAATGTTCTATATATTCGCCACAGTGTCTGCACCCATCGAGGCCATCCCCGTGGTTGTTGACGAGCACGTTGAAGAAAGACAGGACGCCTGAAGTGGCTTCACTGCACACACCAGAATCTCCTGGCTGTGATGTGCTCGAATGTCGAGATCTTCCTGGGCGACACTCAGAGCAGTTGGAAAGCTCTGAATCCAATGGTAAATGCTGGTTGAATGTGTCTCGCTCGGAACCTTGCGGACACTCTAAATATGAAGACACACTGTTTCCTAGTACCAAATGTCCGTTTTCATGTATAGATTCTGGACTGTTACTGCAGTTGTGGATATTCGCATTGTCACTGAGGTCCCCCTCTTCACCTTTGCCCTGGTTTTCCGAAAACGTAGGCGTGCTGTTATACTCGCTTTCCGTGCTTCTATCGTTGTGAGAAGACTGAAATGCATTTTCATTCTTTCCATCACAGCTTATGTCTTCATGTTTTATCTCACGGGCGGTCTCGAAACCGTTTGCACCCTCATAGTCGCCGTCAGTTTTCCGTGCGGTTTTGAGCTGCTGTCTAAAGTCATCTGGCCACACTACTTGGCTAGGAATGTTCCAAGCAACATGTTTTTCACCTACTGTATCAAATGCAGGGTTGACAACTCCTGTCTCGGTAGACCCCGGTAGAGATTTTGTTTGTCGAACGGTGTTTTTCATATCTGAGTTTGTTGAATTCTGTCCGCACACACGTCCTTTGTGCAGGACTTTTGAAAATTTGGATGCTATTTTTTATTTTTGGAAACTTTGCCGAATCGATCTTGTACTTTGCAACAAAAAGTCACGTTTCTGAAAAACAGAAGGTAATTTTTTTTCGTTTTCAACAAATCTAACTTCTACATGTAAAGGAATATAAAAACAATTACAACATTGAAGAGCTGAGTCATGAACTGGGCGGAATTTAAACGCAGACAAGTAAATTAATCACAAACTGGTCTAATGGTGTTCTTGTCTTCAATACATCCTTGAAGAGTTGGTGGCTTTGTGGTAACAAAATTAAAAAAAAAGAAAAATGCATGTAGGTGAACGACCTACTATTCTCATCAGCAGCGTTAAGAAATGAAACAAAGAAAAAATGGCTGACAACGCGATACTTGTGTGGCCTTTCGTCCAGTGAAGTGGCTATCATTCGAACAGGAGCGGAAGTGTTCTCCTGTAGCATTTGCTTTGTATGGCAGTTTGTGCCCTGACATTCACAACAAAAGATGTGGGACTACTACATGATGAGGACACAATGCCGTTACGAAAGCAACAAGTATGTTTGTTTCCACTAGAGAAATACCGCTACATTCATATGAACCAGACTATCTGCTCTACCTTTTTAGGAATGTTGTTTGTTTTCTTTTTGTGTTGATATAAGGTGGCCTGTTCTGGCGTCAAGAAAGCAGGTTTTTTTGAGATATTACAAGAAACCAGAGCAGTACCATATCTATGGAATCCAGTCGCACAGGATCTCAAAAGTACCTATGATTGTAAAAAAAAATTCTATCTCTTTTCTTTCGCAATAGATGATGGCCAGTCCTTATGACAAACGCGACTGTTGTCTCTAGATGCCACATTGGTCCCTAAGGCTCGTCTGTAACAAAGTCTCCCCTGGTCACAACTTTTGCCTTCGTATACCACGATGCTTTATGTACATAATTAGACAGGCCACATTCACATAGTGGGGATAGGACTCATCACACCCCCTAACCAACGTGGCTCATCATTAGCTTATTTTAAGACCAATATTAGGATAAAGCAGAGACTGAGCCAAAAGGGGCACCAAAAAAAAAATCACAGTCCCGACAACTCGTACG
Organism: Ellobium chinense; assembly: GCA_033807755.1. Classification (NCBI taxonomy): domain Eukaryota; kingdom Metazoa; phylum Mollusca; class Gastropoda; order Ellobiida; family Ellobiidae; genus Ellobium; species Ellobium chinense. The sequence continues at coordinate 2,610,189 of JAWQUT010000044.1, read as the reverse complement.
TAGTAATAATCAAACCTGAAGACCACTGATAAAAAAGATATGCGATAAAAAAAGATATGAGGCGCTACTCGGTAACGGAGCGGCGGACCATGGATTATAAGAGCTGTTGTCTAGTATGGCATGTCCAAGATGCCTGTGCACGATTCAAAGTCACCTTCTGCATGGTGAGAATTCCAAGCATCGATTGAAATATATACCTACACGTGATAAGCGCCTGTTGCAGTGTTGTATGCTCCTTCAATGAGTTATAAAATCCTTATCTGGCCTGATGAGGTGATAATGATGTAATGCTGCATGAGTGTGACCAAGTTATGTATGCCATTAATATCAAAGATTACCAGCAAAACCCATGAATCAGTGTCCGCATCACCCACACTAGAGACAAACCTGTCTTAAGTCTGACTTTCTCTTTAAAAAGCCAGTGAGACGAGTAGAAAGGTATTTCCTGTGAAATGAAGGATGTACATTTTTTTTTGAAAAGAAAAAGGGGGGGAGGGGCAGATGTGGAGGAGGGATTCTTGAAGCCATATTTAAATCATTTTGCCATCACTTTTGCAGACAGACTTACTGCGTATACAAAAACCCTCAGTGCCCTTTTATCTCATTTCGCATACCGTTGCAGGGGAGATAAAACAATGGAGACATCACAGAACGGTGAACGGTGTGTGTTTGTGTGTGTGAGTGTGGAGGGGGGCGGGGGAGGGGGGGATAGTAAAGAAACGGAAAAGGTTCCCAGGTAGGGAAGATGAGATGACACTGCATGAAAAATTATCAGGGCCGTAAGCAGCACTTCCACAGCCCCCACAAAACTGAAGAGGGTATGCGGTTTAGGGGCCTATAGAAAAAAAAAAAGGATGAAATAAAAAACTGAATAAAGAGACAATGAAGAAGAATATAGAAGAAATATGAGGATGGGGCGCCCAAATGGTGGGTTGTAGTGGGCCCGAAAGAGGTAGCTACGACCCTGCATATTATGAGAATGCATTATCCCAAGTCGTTGTTTTACAGCTAGGGAGATCATGAAACGGAAGACGTTCCCATGCCATCTGGGAATCTAGTAGTGAGTTATTCTGCCCTTCATCTTTCCGNCCCCCCCTCCCCAAAGATAAAATTAGGAAACCATCACACTCAACCGTAAATCAGTACAAAACATCCTCTGGTTAGATTATGCCGTATGGTAAAATTAGGAAACCATCACAGTCAATCATAAATCAGTACAAAATCATCCTCTGGTCAGATTATGCCGTATGGACAGTAGACAGAACTGGCCGCAGCTGATATAAGGAATCCTCGTCAGCGTTTTCTCTTTATAGACTGATCCTAACTGAAGTTTTAGACAAAAGCGCTCATTGTTTATTAAGTTATTAAAATGAACGCTCTATTTTTGATAAATACTATAGATTTGTATTCCCCTCACATTTTTAAC
>JAWQUT010000044.1:2601263-2606263 GCA_033807755.1 Ellobium chinense | reverse complement strand
TACCTTTGGTTGTACTCTAAAGTGTTTACCCTCCTTTTGTAAGCTAGGAAGGCGTCTACATGCATAATTAATTTTTTTCTAGGTTGGTAAGGATGCTTGCTTTATTGATTTTGTGATATTACACTTAGAGCATCTTCCTTCATCATCTTGACGATGATATTTGTTAAATTTCCTAGAGCATGCTTCTAATGACGCTAATTAGTATTTTTACCAGCAAATATTTTTTTAATATAAATTTTATTGATATTTTTTTTTCTTTGAATTTCCTCAGTTATATCTGGTTGCACTGTGTTATTAAATACGCATTCACTCTTTATTCAGTTATGATAATATGTAAGAAATGTTTTATTCTAGAATACGGGTATTGTTATCAATATGCATTTGTTAGATCACTTCAATCCGTATATCTACATTTTGCCTGTGCTTTATATAACTTATTGGGTGATTTTAAAATAGACATCCTTTGATGTTGTTTTTCATCTGCTTTCCAACCCTCAGAGATCAACCCCGTTGTCGCCAGTGATGCCAATCAGTATTTATTTTGTGATAACTTTTGATAATATATGCAAACTTCTCTGCTCTTTAAGCATTAAAGTTTATAATTACAACCCTTCACCTTGTTTTAGTATCCTTTTTTTTTGGGGGGGTGAGATTTTATACTTTTTGTGCTTTCCCCCTTCTGTCCTCACCCATGCCATTTCTTGCCATCTTGCAAGGTTATTGCTAATCTGTTTTTATAGTCTCTTTTAATTTAGAATATTTTAATAAGGTTTTATTAAATGTTTTATGAAATCTTTCTCTTTATTTTTCTCCTATTTACCCTTAAGTCCTTCATGAACTCTTTTAACCCCTAGACATCCATTTTGACAATTTGAGAGACATCGCGAGTTAAGTGATTGTGGAGATATTAATCTTTGGTTGACCACTAAGGTGTTTGATCTTCCTTTTGTAAACTGTATACGTCTACAGTCTATGTAGTATGCGTGCTTCACTGATTTTGTTAAAATACACCTAGATGGTCGTCCTTTGACGTCTTGATGATGATAGTAGTTAATTATCTAAAGCTTATGATGGTTGTCTTCATCTTTAGTTGCAGTATGGGGTTATGAGTATAGCGGGTTGAAATTGGTTGGAAACATTGTAGTATTTGTAGTCAGCTGGGGCTAGTATAATTTAGCTGGTGATTCCGTCACAACATTTCTCCTCTCAAAGGGCCTTTTGTTTCTTTGTCAAATGTTTTTATTTAAAATTTTTAAAAAATACCGTTTCTGAGGAGGATTGTTGTGACGGAATCGCCAGCTAAACTATACTACTGATATACGATTAAAAAAAAAAGATATGTCGCTCTATTCGGTAACGGGGCGGCCGATCATGGATTAAAAGAGCTAATGTCTAGTATGGCATGTCCAAGGTGCCTATGCAGAATTCAAAGTCACCATTTGCATGATGAGAATTCCAAACATTGATTGAAATATATACCTACAAGTGATAAGCACCTGCAGTGCTGTTTGGTCCTTCGGGGAGTTATAAAATCTTTGTCTGAATTGGCCTGATGAGTGATGAGGTGATACTGATGTGATGCTACATGAGTGTGACCAAGTTATGTATGCCATTAATATCAAAGATTACCTGTAAAACCCATGAATCAGTGTCCGCATCACCCACACTAGAGACATACCTGTCTTAAGTCTGATTTTCTCTTTAACTACCAATGAGACGAGTACAAAAACGTTTCCTGTGAAATGAAGGATGTACATTTTTGGGGGGAAAAAAAAGGGAGGGTACAGATGTGGAGGAGGGATTCTTGGAGCCATATTTAAATCATTTTGCCTTCACTTGCAGACAGACTTAGTCTACTGTGAATACAAAAATCCTCAGTGCCCTTTTGTCTCATTTCACATACCATAGTAAGGGAGATAATGGAGACATCACAGAACTGTGAACGGTGTGTGTTTGTGTGTGGGAGGTGGGGATAGAGAGGGAATGGAAAAAGTTCCCAGGTAGGGAAGATGAGAAGACACTGCATGAAAAACACCGTATGATTAGGACCTTAAGTAGAACTTCCACAGCCTCCACACTACTGAAGGGGGCATGAGGTTAAGACCGTCCAAAAGAAATGACAAAAACGAGATAAAGAGACAATGAAGAAGAGTAGAGGAGAAACATGAGGATGGGGCCCCCAAGCGATGGTTTTGTAGGGGGGCCCGAATGAGATAGCTACGACTCTGCATATGATAAGAAATATGGCATGCATTATCCTGAGTCGAGATGTAAAACGAGCGTTGTTTTATAGCTAGGGAGATCATGAAACGGAAGACTTTCCCATGTCATCTGGGAATCTAGTAGTGAGTTATTCTGCCCTTCACTTTTCCGCCCTAAAAATTCCACACTCCTAATTCGATAACATTAGGAAACCATCACAGTCAATCGTAAACCAGTACAAAATCATACCGTATGGACCGTATAGGGAATCCTTGTTAGCATTTTTCAATTTTAAGATCAGATGCTTATCTCCATTACTGGTGAGTGGGAATAGCCAACGCAAATTAGGACTAGAGTGACGGCAATGGACAGTACAAAGTAAAATATAGCAAAAAGATTTGGGCGTGTGTAACCCTTTCCCCAAAGATATGACTCTTTCCACTTTAGAATTCACAAAGAAGGTACAGAACAAGAGTTCTGCAATTTTGATTTATTATGGCTGCTATAAAATACCTCACTCCAGATAAGCCAGATACACATTTGGTCCAAGTGGTTACGAGTGAACTGGTTTTTAGTAAACGGTGGAAACCGAAATCGTTGATTTTAAGGATATAATACGCGTACAAGATTAAATGGGGGAAAAAAAGTCGAATGTGAAGAACTATAATAATGGAATAAAAATTTCGCATTAAAAAAAAACAACAACAACAAATTACGACGTCATGCGTCATGAACACCTACAACACCTAGACTAGGTATGATGGATTTTGTTTCCTCATATTTTCCTATGGCTAGAGTATCTACAAGTTACCGGAAACATGTCATGCTTCATTTACAAAACAAATCAATGCCAACCATTTTCGATTTAGATTTTCTTTTACTCACCCTCTCATTTACTCGCTGACGACTTGAATGATACACTGTAATTGTAACCCTTACCACATTGAATATTTCTGTTAAATACCAAGCACGGGTAACTTTTTCTTGCTGACAGCTAAAATTAATGAGGTCATCCATTTGCTACCATTATGAATATGTTATAAGGAAGATTCGGAGAGGAGAGGGGTGGCGGGGGTAGGGGGTAACTGGGATTGGGGGGATTCGTGGCGTCAAGCTTTAAAGCATCTATTAAAGGAGACAGTGATCTTCTTGTAAGTGACTGTAGACAAAATAATATCTGTTGGCTCAGTGAAGAAAATCGTATAAATTCTTCGGAGAATTCTTGCAGAATTATGGTCAACAAGTAAAATCCATTCACATGTGAATGAATGATTATGCCAATCTATGTTCTTTCGTCTGCATTTAATCTGTCAAATGACATCTACACGTACACATGAATCTGGAAAATGGCGTGAAATACACAAGTATACATGCCAGAATTGTAATCGTGGCTTGACAACATTAACCTATGCCAACTGCCATAATCAAACAACAGACGTCTGGTTAACGTCAAGACTGAAAATGAATTTCTGTGCCAGGGTTTTGCATAAAGCTTACGAAGGCTGAACTTTAAGCAAATATTTCATGGACTGCAAATTGGAAATCTCACTTAAAACAGCGACTTGCGCTTCTGCACTCTGTTGACTTCGATTTGCTGCAAATTTTTATAGACAATATATCAGGAAAATCCCACCTAGAGCTTGGTTTATGTTAGGGACAGGATTAGATATAGGAAAAATTTAGGGCAGTCCCTAAAATTTTTCATTGTGTAGGAATCCTTTTATATTTGCTTTCTGATTTCTAATTCTGCTATTAATTTTAAACTAAGCTCTAGACGAGAGTTGGCGGGAGTGTCCTATAATATTGTGCATTGAAGAAATCAACAGTCAGGCGTAAATAGTGCTGGTGTTAAGCAGCCTATGTATGCTTATAGATAGGATTTAGGTGTATGCATTATTTAAGGGCAGTATCATGAAACTCACCCGAGGGCATTATTATACTGATGGCAAGGGACAGAAGCCGAAAGCCGGAAATCCGGCAAATTTCTTAAACATGGTCGAGAAGCTGACACTCCCTCGAATTTAAGCACGCTTTCCGGCTGAAGGGGTAGAGTGCCGTGCGCATATTATTTTATGTAATCCTCTGTTATCCATCTATGGAACTTAAGCTTGCATTATGAGTTGTATTATGAGTGTGACTTATGACCCTCTCAATACAGCCCTGCCGTGGTATCTGGATTTCTCAAACAAATGTCACGTTAATGTAACAAAAATGTTTCATTACTTAGGGAGATTAAATTTCGTGATTCATTTCACATAAAAAGATCATCGGAGCATGCATTAGAAAGGCTTCTTGGTTAAAGAATTCGTCATAAGAATTAAGCATAACACGTTAGTCTCCGAAACTGGAGACTTCTTTCGACATTTTGTACCATATACTTTTATCCATGGTAACTATGTGTCAGCTCAAGAATGATGTGGATAATGACAAAGCCATGGTAAAAAAGATCATGTCTAGATATAGCTAGCCACAGACCATGTAAAGGCTCTTGTAATGGCTTCTGTCTTCTAATATATGCTTTGGTCATTCCTATGGTGAAGATATCTTGACAAAGCCAGTATCAAGATCGTTTTGTGGCAGAGACATACCACAAGGAAAGGTAAGACTACAGTAGCTCCAGTCTTGTTTAGCGAAAGCCCAATGAAATATAAGGTGAACGGGATTTTGAGGAATACTGGGAATGAAGGAAGAGAGAAAGAAGACGAAAGGAAAAATGACTGGATTTACACAGAAATATTTGTAGTCGTGAAATGTATTTTCACTTCTACCCTGTAGAATGAGATAAGATTTTTTTTGCG
>JAWQUT010000044.1:2588588-2601255 GCA_033807755.1 Ellobium chinense | reverse complement strand
GGGTGAATCGGGGGTAGAGGTGGGGGAACAGAGGTAGGGTTCGTCTGGGCCCATTGCTAGAGCACAGCCCCATTATCCTAAATATCTTACTACATTTCTGCTCTATAGTAAGGTGAGGCTGTTTCGGAAACATTAATTTATGCCACTAATATTGAGCAAAAGAACAATTTGCTCATTTGCGGCACTATAAAGAACCATACTTATAAATCCGTGATGGCAATGTTTAGAAGAAAAAAAAAGAAGATGATCACGTTATTTTTAATGCTCTGTTTTGCTAATCCATCAGAAACATGGAGCAACTGCGTGACTTTAAAGTCAAGGCATGACTAGTGAATGAATAACATCAGTCCGTCTCCATCATATTTTTTTAGCCACCTCCTGATTCTCTAAGCCTCTTTGACAAACTTTTTGTTTCTTATGTTTACCGCAGTTTACGTAAATAGAGGGCTGTTTTTCCGTATGCATTAATGTGATGTTGCGCATATAACAGACCTCACTTAACCTTGCAGAAAGTGACATGGCAGTGCGCAGTGGAAACAGGGGAAACGAGAGCATGTCCGCATCCAACCGGTACAGGAAGGAAAAAGCAGGGCTTTCTGACATTTATTGTTGTTTATATTATGTGTATACCTGTTTGTATGAAAAATACCATTCAGCGATAAAATAGACGTCTGAAGGTTTTAAAAATGGCCTACTCCGAACGAAATGGCACTATCTTACCTATGTATATCTAGTTCCCATAGGATTCTTATCCTCTCATTGGTCAAAAAAGCTCGGTACAACGCAAATATGTTTTGGGGGCACCGTGACGTCACGCAGAAGAATAATGAGAGTGTAATGTCCCGATTCAATGAATTGTTGTCTTTATCAGAAGCGTAGCCAGGAAAGGAGGGGAAGAGGCACGAAGGATCCCATATAACCCTCGATTCGTCAGCTCTAGCACCAAAACGTGTAACCAGAAAACACTCTAATCAGCAGTGGGAACGTTTTGAAACGTCCTGTACAAAACTTTAACAAATAATGATTGTGATAAAAACATCAGCAAAGAATAAATATGTAAGTGTGACAGTGTTGACGTAATCAGCTATGGATGTGAATTCATCCCCCGTTTTTTTTTTAAGGTGAAATTTCCCAACTACGCCGCTGAAATGTATAATTTCCTTACCTTTCGCATACATAGATCTATAAAACACGTTTTATGCGATCCTTGACCCGAGAGCTTTCACCGGCCGTGGCGACCCCAACAGACTTGTTGCTACTTCCGTTTCAGATTTGAGTTTAGAGAACGGTAGTTGAGCAGGTCAGGGGGCCAGAAACGAGACTCTGACGTCATACATAATTTGTTCAGCCGAAACCGGTGTAAGTGACAGATAAATGTCAGGTCGGATTGTCAGGATAAATGACAAATCTTGTTTCATTTATTTTAGGAATGATGACATTATAGCTTGTGTCTCTACAATGAACGCGAATATACTCAATTAGAGGGCGAATTTTGAATGGATAATAACTATGTATTAAGAGATAAATGCTCGCTGTTCGTGGCAGTGGTGAAGGATAGAACTGCTTAAGACGACGACGTTGACCGAAATTACAGAAAGAGATATTGAGAGATAGGAAGACAAAACAAAGGAAGGACGGGTGAGGGTGGGGAGAGAAAAGGACATGACACTGTACTCACAGTATGCCAGAAAACAGTTACTGAGAAAAGCAGACAAAGAAGGGGAAGAAGAAATAAAGGTGGAGAAGGAGGAACAATATGACGAAGAGACTGGAGCAAGAGAGAAGGGAGGACATAGAGCGAGTTGAGAACCAGAGCTTCTTGACTGTTTTCATAATTTTCATACGGATGCTCACAATGTAGTTTATATCAAGACCGTTACAACATAGTCTTTAAAAGATGATGAGAGCAAGGTGTCAACGTTTCTTGACAAAGCCATAGAAAACATCAGATATAGGCCACAAATATTTCCAGTTGCGGCTGATCACTGGGGGCGGTTATCAGTGCGAATGATCAATTTCAAGTTCACACATTAGATAATTTCTAGTTTTTCTAAAAAAGGAAGGTTGCAAATCGAAAAACTTCGTAATATATTTCAAGGACGTTCCTGAAGTTTGCGATGACGTTCGTAACGAAGGAAATAAAGCATTTTTCGCATTTTTTGCTGGATGGCGTCTTAGGAACGTCGCTTAAAAGGCAAGTTTTGACAATCATGATTTTTAGTGAATTCTTATTGCTATTTATTTTAAATGGATATTTCGGAAACTTTGACATGCATGAAAAGGACATGAGTTCACCGATATATATATATAAGTAATTATATCTGGCTAAATAAAGGCACACATCTCGAAAAGATCCTCATAATAACATTAGCAGTCAGTACAAAAGTGACCCATTTCTTTCGAGGAGAGTGATCTTCTTACGTACGAAGAAGGATGCGGAGATTTCATCGACAACAGTTTACACCATATAAATTTCTCTTTTATCCTTGACTCTGGTGGACCCCTGCAAGGTGGACTCCATCAGAATTTTGACATCCACCAAATGGGATAGAGCAATAGAGCATATACATTTATTTGCAAAGGAATTATTGTAAAATATGAAGCCGCGACCCAGAATAGATATATAGATATGGGCATACAAGATTGATCTCTTAGTTCGATCCCGAAATCATAGTTTACCTGAGAACATCATTCGCAGGACGACGACCACCACTAAGATAAATGAGTTTCTACTAACTAAAAGCCTCACGAATTTTTTCAAGTTGCTTGTTATGTAATAAAAATTTAAGGGGAGGTAACCTGACAGCCCAGAAGAGCGCATTTAAGCGCTTTCGTTGGGTGTTTTTACCTTGGCGTAACTGCTTTTACAGATGATTCAGAACAAAATAACTTTGTAAATGGAGCAAAGAAAAGAACTCTACAATTCTCTGAAAATTTCATGCTTCCAGCCTCATTAAAAGTAGTCGCGTATACAAAATTAACACTGATCCTTGAATGAACAGGTCTGACTCTGGGCAAAATCCATAATACGCTACTAGACATGAACAAATGCACAGGGATGAAATAGTTTCACTTTCCCTAGTATCAACATAATTGACTCATATGAAAGATGAGCATATTCCTGAACTACTAATTGTTGCATCACAACTATATGACCTTCCACACGGTCACTAAACCAAAATACTTCTCAAAAGAAGTGAAATCCTGTGCCCTCCGCTTTCTTCTATTGACAGAAAGATTGTGCACATTCCATCATGTGCCAAAACTCTGGAATAGATTAGGATTTAAGCTTCTCTCAAAAAAGTGTTAAAAACAAAGTTGTTTACTGACATTTATAGCGACCTGTCTCCTAGTAAACGGATATTCAATCACTTACTTGCTATGCATATTATAAATGGTTCGGTGGATTTGTTTTATGCCTTTTAAATAATGTTTGAAAATTACGCACTGCTGAGTAGCCTATTTTGTGAATCGAAATCAGATGTTTTATGATTTTTTTTTTACATAACACGGTGTTCTTGCTTTGGTGGATACTATTGCTACCTTTGCTGTTGACATGGGAATAATAAACACTGGATATACCACATTTAACCACCATCAATAGATATGATATTGATATTCAAATTAAAACACCACAATCAATGGGTGTAATTCTCCGCCTTTCTTATGATTAGGATTATGATTATTATTATGACTATCGTTATTATTATCACTAGTATTTAAGAATAGGCTTTTGTCAGGTTTGATACCGGAACACTCTTCTGAATGTGGCTTTATTGTAGGAAAGTTAGGTCTCTGAAGTCAGTACTGTGTCCTTAAAATTAATTAAGATATGTACAATTCTAGTAGCCACAGATGGGAAACCATCCACTCATGATTTTGATAGAACAGGCTGACCTTTCATTGGGGACGGGATAGACATCGTTCAGGTTTAGATAGAGGTCATTATAATTTATCTTTAACGGATCTTTCACATCTCTGTATTCGCCACCGAAAATGTAAAACTATGATCAACACAATTCTACTTAAAATAATTCTGTGACTTTCACACACTAGTGATGAGAAATCATCCTTTTTACACATGATGCGATACAGTCTCACATGACTTTTGAAATGCAAGTGCCACCGTAAACAATGAAATAACAAAACAAAAAAAATCGACAATAATAACTGAGATACTCACAGTAAGCTAATTAAAAATGACAACAAAACTAATGATGACAAATATGGTAATAACAATGACTGTTTCCCTACACAACAATTTGATGGTTACTTACAGAAACACAGGTGGAAACTAACGTTGTGTGCTCAGAAATTGCACGAATCTTACCTTCACTGTATGGCCCACTAATTTACATTCTTTCATGTCTAGGAGATGGGGATGGAAAGGTGAGGTGAGGTCGCCACTTGCAGAGCCCCGAGCTGCACAGCCGCACGAAAGGACACCAAACAAGGAAAGAGAATGAATAGGCTGAGGGACCAAACCTGACGTGTCTGCCCATTTCCGTCCTGCCTACTACGCAGAGGGAACTTCGCACCTATCATCGCCTGTGTTCTAAGCAAGACCAAACAAAAAAAAAAAGAATTCGACCTAGAAAGAACGAAATAAGGAGGAAACGAAGACTAAAATAAAACTGTAGATGAAACTTCGAACAGGATCAAATGTAAGAGATAATGTTGAAGCATGAATGTATGCACCTATGTCTTTAATATGAAGACTGACCGAAGAAACGATGTGTTTGTGTGAGTTGGATGAAAGGTGAAAATAGGACAGTAATGTATTCTCCAAAGTTAAGGACATCTATTTTGGCCTTCTTAGTACATTTCATTTAAGCCTGTGTTAGGCTTCTTTATTAAAGTTAAATGATTCTACACGACCACTCATGTAGTACCATGTCAGAAAAGTGCCCAAGCTGGACAAAAGATCCATTTATCCAGTTAGCTATGTTTGATGTCTCCAAAGATGTAACTGTCCAGTTTGGACATTGCTTCTTGCAGTTTACTCGGAAGAACCAAGACTTTTTTATGTTCAGGAATCCCGTGGAGCTTTTCTCCTGCCTCTTTGTCTGGCTGACCCAGTCAGCCCCTGATAGTCCATGCTTGATGGAGTACAGTCAGTTGAATGGTCGCTCTCAAGAGGTCGTGGCTTGATGTTGGTTTTTTTTTCTTTTTAATAACCTCAGGAACGTCTTGAACTAGTTACGCCTTTCGAAAATGGTGCTCCAGTGACCGCAATCTGTCGTTTGTTGTTATTGTTGTTGTTGTTGTTCTTCTTCTTCTTCTTCCTCCTCTTCTTCTTCTTCTTTTTCTTCTAGGCTGAGCTGAAAATGTAGACTAAAGATGTAGATAAAAGCCTACACTAGTAGAAGAAGTCAACCAGACTTACAAAAATCATTTTTGCCCCCCCNTTTTTGCCCCCCCCCCCCTCCCTTCCCCCCTCCTAAAATCCTGGTAGGTGGCATGACCGTCACAAACAGAAATAACTGATTTTCATCCCTATCATTAGTCATCCTGTCAAATTCAGTAGCTTAAAGTAGGCACTAACAGATGTTGCTACAGTTGTCATTTATGGTAACAATTAGTTTAAACATGTTTAAAATGACATGAGAAGTACCTGGAGGTATGACACTCAGAGAAAGGTTTGGGTTTTTTTTGTGTGTTTAAATAATATGATTGTTGTAGCTGTCATCTTGAATTATTTGGCAAGATCATACATAACTTCCCTTATTATGTCCAAACTATTAAAGTCACAGTTCTAAACCATGTCATACAAATGCTCAACAATCTTGGCTGTGTAAAATGAAGAGAAAAATGATATCTAATGGTATTTTCAAGGTTGGTATTGTTGTTAGGCCTAATAACAAAAATAAATGGCCAGAAATGTTTTCATTAAATTTCAGGTGATTTCGCTACTAAAAAAAAAAAAATGGGGAAAGTCTCTAGAACAGCCTGCAAAATTTGAGAGAGGTACCTGAAACGGTATAGATTTGTATACCGGACAAAATTAATTGAGTCACAAATCCAGGCAGCCACAGATTTTACCCTGTATTTACTGGATGACAGACACTTAGAGTAGACTAATGGACAGTGGAAAGGTCCGCGTTATCGCATTATTGGGTTTTGGTTTCGTTCTCATACCATATCTAGATCTAGTCGCATCTGTTATGAATATCCCAAACCAGCAGAGCCTTGTTTTTACATCATTTAACCAAAAGTCTCTGCTATATTCAGGGACGGAGCTACTTTGCCTACTATTTTGAAGTGCCACTACACTTTCTGGATATCGCCACTGAGAACCTTTTTTATTTTTCCCTTTGTATTTTCACCATTATTTTACAAGATGTTTGCTGTTCATAAGCAAAGGCCAAGATCCCCTCGACCCCTTTTCTTCCTTCCCCTCTCCCCATCCCCCTTCCCACCTCACCTCAACAAAATGACCTGTCGAGTTAACTGTTTCTGTCCTGGTCCAGTTTGACCTTGGCATCCCCCTGACACAGTACAGTAGATCTACTATCATCTTCCTCTTTCTATTATTGCCCGAGCATTAATTATACGTGATACGACAATTAGTATCAGCTTGACCAGTCTGGTGTTAAGACAAACATAAAACGGAAAACATGTTGTCACCCGGGACCCATATCTATTTATAATCTCAGGTGCATGAGCGCGGAGAAGGAGAGAGGGGATACCTGGGATTATTTTGCTGATGTAAAGTGTCCATCCACAGTGAATATGGGGAGGACAATAAGCTGGCGTGAAGCTAAACACCAGTATCCAAGAAAACATAGAATCATCGGACACCCCTTGGGTTTTCAAGTGGATATTGTTTATTTGGGATCATCAGACTTCATCATTATATCGTGTGGCACCAAAAAACAAAAAAGTCTGTCTAATACCAAGAAACTTCAATAACTTAGGTAACAGAAAATTGGCATAAATATTTGACTTATTGCGTGCTAAATTTAATTTTATTATGTTGCCGTGGAAAAAATATAGCACCTAGGTAGGTCAATGAAACTTGCAAATTTTATAAACAACAATGTGCCTGTCAATGTGCAAAACATTTTATTCCATAGTGTCCTGTTCATTCTTGAAGTTATTTGATTTCGAATTAAGTCTGTTCTCCGGAGGCCGCCGAATATGTTTAGTTATGATCACAGGACAGAATTTCAGAGGATTAGTCCAAACTTTAGAGTGGGCGAGGTCCGTGGGTAAAATTTGATATAGTGAATAAGAATCAAGGACAGCGCATTACAAATATGCAGATTGTCAGCACACTGTGGATTAGGTTCTATGTCGTGTGAGAAGCTACTATATTCTATAATCGACCATGCTGACATACAAGTTAATACAACATGATATAGACATCTTGCTCGACGTCACGAGCCCACCGAAGGAACCATGGTTCCACTGAAGCCCACCAAAATCTTCTGATTCCGACATTTCCCTTTCCGACTCACAAAGGTGGTAATGGGAGAAAACCTTGGTTTTTAACTGTCAGCAATACTTTTACCACATTTTCTTTTTCAACATTAGCAGCGTCTTCAACAAGGATCACAGTATTCTATCCAAGCTGTCAGTGAGTAAATCAGTGGTTCAGTAAATTGAGATCTTGATCCTGGATCGTTGGCACCAAGTTGGTTCATAGATGGGCTAGTTTGTTTCGTATACGGAACATGACGCGTCTCATAAGAACTACATAATCAAATTTTACATCTGAACATAATGAAATCGTGAAATGTAAGGTCCTGTGGGCAAAATATCTGATTTTCTCTTTTTTAATAGTAAAATTAATGGATTTTCCCCTGGAGACATTTGCTTCAATATCATGCGTAGGGAAATGTATGAAAATAAAACCACTTTCATTGTATGGGAAAAGAACATGATCAGAGTGTCAACATTGCATGCGCCCCACAAATTTTCAGAAGGGGTAGGTTACCAGAGATTGTCTGGCCCAAATTTAACTGTATGAGATGCCACCCACAACGTACAAAATAAGCAACAGCAACAACAACAAAAAAAGGTTAGACTAAGTAATGTCTAGTTAGTATAATGGATGGCTTGACGTCACGGCTGACCGATTAACCTGTCAAGCACAACGCGTTCAGCTGTGTGCCCTCTTTAACTTCAAACACGCAACAATGACCATCTGCCACCATCGCATGTCCCTGCTCTTCTTTTTTTGAGACCACACGATTTTCAATGGTTTGTTTCTTTTCGTAAGGGGGAGTGTGTGGTTATGGGGAATAACTTCGGAATTGCCGCATCCTGTGTATGTCAATCTCTTAATTTCATATTTTTTATCTTCACATCCGTGAATGTCATAACATTCACGTAAAGTGTTAAATATTAGCCTGATATATATATTTACGTGATTATTTTTTATAAAATTCAGATATACAGCGGAGCACACTTAATACGTACACGCTTAACACGTAAACACGGATAATGAGTACAGTATTTTTGGTCCGATTTTTGTTCTCTTAGGGTTCGTGTATGGTTAGTACGTATTTCTGTTAATAAGTACTCTTTTGGTCAGTCTCAAGGGGCATTCATTATCCGTGCTCCACTGCAGTTTGATGCTGATATGCTTGATGCTGCTACAAAACCCTTCGTGCGTCTTGAGATGTCTTAGTAAAGAGAAAGTAAAGAACAAAAAAAACAAAATGTAACCTAAGGGAAGGGTCATTAGGGTGCTCTTGTGCGCGTTTTCTAGTGACATATTATATTAAATCTGTGAGTGTATGTATGTATGTATGTATGTATGTGTGTGTGTGTGTGTGTGTGTGTGTGTGTGTGTTGTGTGTGTGTGTGTGTGTGTGTGTGTGTGTGTGTGTGTGTGTGTGTGAGAAAGAGAGACAGACAGACAGACAGACAGACAGACAGACAGACAGATAGACAGAGAGAGAAAGAAAGAAAGAAAGAAAGAAAGAAAGAAAGAAAGAAAGAAAGAAAGAAAGAGAAAGAGAGTGAGACTGAGAGTGAGGGGTAGATCCGCAGGCAGACAGACAAACAGACAGACAGAGAAAGAGAGAGAAACAAAGAGAGTGATCAGTGAGAGGGAGATCCGTAGACAGACAGACAGACAGACAGACAGACAGACAGACAGACACAGACAGACAGACAGACAGACAGACAGACAGACAGACAGACAGACAGAAATACAGACAGAGAGAATGGAGAAGAGAGAGAGAATCTACGTTTCATCTGACAACGTGTCTACTCATGATAAATTTGCAACTTTTCGGATGTAATTAAGTCTTCTTCTACTTGCCCCTCCACATGAAGTTTCTGACGGACATTCCGTAATAAGTTGGGGCGGTAACTACACGCCTAGAATACCACAGTAAAACCACGAAGGTAACGTCCCCATAATGGTTTCATCATTTTGCTGGAAGATTGGCGGAAATAGTTGAGTTTGCAGTGGTGGTCTCAGAGGAGAAGGTAAATGAAACCCAGCCGAACCTGTATTTGATGTCGAACCTGTACTTGACGACCATTTTTATTCATGTAAATGACCGCCTTACACAGTTGACTTATCTATACAACTTACAAGTTGACTGGGTTTTGGTACAAACTTTACAAAGTAATTCATGCATATAATATGGCTTAGGGCTGCCAAATGGCCCTGTTAAGTTATTTTCTTTTTTCTTTATTTGATGGCCATCTTCATTTCCTGTACATGACGGCCTTAGTACTAGTAGTGAGTTGATTTATTGATCTAGTCTAATTTGATTGTGTCTTGGTAGAAACTTTCGGAAGTAATTCACGCATGATATAATCACACGTTTGGACTGCCATATGGCCCTTTAAATATGTCATAATAGTTACATATTTTAAAAATAATCTGTGTATTTTTCTGCTTTTGCCCTTCATCAAGAGTTTGCCACAGACATCTGAACAGCCATTACCGGAATCCAATTTCACGAACTGCCTGTCACCTATACAGTCTTTCCTTTATCGTTTACAGTGTTAGGGTCATTAGAAACAGCAATCTTAAGTTGCGTTACACAAGATAGTGACTGCAGTGTGAAAGTCAACTAAGCTGAATAAATTAACGGTAACTCATGGGGCCTGGACTGGTGCCCTTGACAGGTGGTCGCGATATGAAGACTTTTTACGTGCTCGTATTTTACAACCGTATGACATACGCAGGTTTTGAGTGACATTAATGCATCACAATCCGCATTCGTGCAGAGTCGTATCCAAGAGGATGGGGTGAGCTGCGAAGGGGTGGGGCTAGCCCTCCTGCTCTTTTCGTGCTGGAGTCCTGCGTCCCAAAGCTCTAGCACCTTCCACTCGAGCACATTGTCAAGTTATTGCGTACTGGTACTGTAATGTTACTCATGCATCGTCTATAATTATAAATAATATCTAATTGTCTCCTTAGAAGAAATCAGAACGTTGGTGGAAATCTTTTAGATTGTGTTAGTAGTGTTACATTGCCTTTATGCTCCAAGACTTGACGGGAAAAGAACGCGCATTAGAAGAAAAGACAGAGATAGAAGAAGATGTTAAAGAACCCTCTCCACCTTCGCCCTGACCCCTCCAGCCCTTGTCATCAAGCTTTCAGAGGTGAATAATTGCTACACAGAGGATCAAGCCGCTGTCTGAACAAATATAGTGGGTGATCCTAAAACACAGTTTACTTAATTTAAAGTCCTATAATTTCAAGAGGTGATATGAAACTGAATTACATGTTAAGCACAATAACAGATATAATTCACAATGGGTGCAAGTTTCATTCACCTCGATTAAATGCATAATATAATAATATGTCAAGAGTGAAAAGAGAGAAAAAATGAAAAAAGGTCCAAAAATTACATGTTCCGAGCTAATGTGCGAGGTCTAGATGTAAAAAGAGCTTACTAGAATATTGTTAGATGTGTGTACTTGATTTGTTTTTTCAACAGTGCCATTATCATAGCACTGAAATATATCTACAATTTGTAGCATTAGTTGATTATATCCATCTGCTAATGTGTGCCAGATTTCAGACGCATTAGATTTGCACTGACGAAGTTATTTCTTGAATTTAAGTAAACATTTTTTTTTCTTGGGTTGACCCAAGATGTAGCAGATTTAATGCTCTTCTTTCTAGGTTAGCAGTTGTAACATAATGTTAATTATTTATTAGGTTAACTGTACCACAAAGCAGCATGCACTGGAAGTAGTGGAAGTAGTGTGTACGAAAATGGATGTAATGAACGGCATCCCAGAAACGGGGCCTGGCATTTCTCTGCGTGGACTTCATTTATACCACTACCAGAGACAATAGACCAAAATTTTACCAAATAACAAAACTTATTGTCTCTTATCCCCATTATGTCCCTGTGGCATTTCCGAGAACGAATCACACTGACTCAAATTTAAGCAAATATTAATTTCACCAGCCATGTCATTTCAGTGTCGAGCCCTGACAATGTGAATGACGTGTTGGATAAAAAGCAAATTTTGGGGATTCGTTTAAATACAAGCAACGTTTAATCAAGAGGACACAGTTTATTTCATTTTGTAAAAAAAAGATCTAAATATTTTAATTTTAAAATAAATTTCCCCAAAAACAAAGAATTATTGAGATAAGCTGTTGTGTATCCTCACAATGACGATGTTAGCTTGTAACTTGTAGCCTTGTGATCCACTCTTATCCATTACTCATAACTCAAAATGAGTCAAAACGCTGATATATCTGTCGCAGTAAAATATTCAGTGACACCTCGATCTAGGTCGTTAAGAGCTAAAGCTTCGCTTTAATGCCAGGTTCGGTTACATATTTAGAATATGGTATTTGGCAACATAGATTATCGCATAAGTTTTCCTCACATTTAGTGAGATACTTTTTGTTTGTATGTTGCAATCCTCTACTCGGGGTTCCTAGGCTCTTATATTTCCACTATAATTTCTAATCATTTGTTGTCATCCCCCATAAACTGAAGTTCAAGATCATCATTTACTGTTTGTTGATGGATACATGTAACTTTTCAGAGGGAATGCACTTAATTCTTCCCTTATAAAACACAGCTCTTACGGTGAGTTGAACTCTTTTCATTTGTTAGAAATGGACTGTTGAGGTGAGCATTCAAACAAATGTCATAACGCAAAACAAAAAAACAAACAAAAACAGACAGACAAAAAGACAGACAGACAGACAGACAGACAGACGGACGGACAGACAGGCAGGCAGGCAGGTAGACAGGCAGGCAGGCAGGCAGGCAGGTAGACAGGCAGACAGACAGGCGGGCAGGCAGGCAGGCAGGCAGGCAGGCAGGCAAAGTCATCATAACATATTATCGGGCTTACGCAACAGTTCGGTAAGGAATAATTTAACTTAGTTGTGGATTACGGGACTATTGCATAATAATAATAATATAGATGATATAATGCCGATATTAAGCGCTGGGACACGAGACAAACACAACAACCACAGCTTTTCACATGACAGTATGCACCAGCTGTCCAGGTAAAATGACGAGTCATCTTCGGACTCACAACTGGGCACTGCGGACTAAAAGTTAAAAGCCCACCTGCGCACAGTGGAAGGTTTTGTCCCCGCAGACCAGACACCTCAAAGCAACCTAATCTCACAGTCTTGAGAGAGCAAACTTAGTTCACAGAAACAGAATTCGAGTCTTTGAGGTGTGTGTGTGTGTGGGTGTGGGAGGGGGAG